>FIZR01021904.1:0-23434 GCA_900060175.1 Ferrisia virgata
CCTAGAACTTAATCCTCAGTTTTTCCCACCAAAATTCCCCAGTACTTCGGTACTGGATAACCTATTTCCGTTTTTAATACCAATAGTAGGTACCACATCGCCTTTTGTCGAATTAAGGCCAATTTTCTTCACTTGTATCTTTTTTAGGAGCATTCACAAGTCACCCCAATATACAAAAGTACAGTATAAATGGTTAAAAAAAGAAAGAAAAAATTTTAGTACTTTTTCCTTTCAGGAAAAAATTCTAGATTATGGATATGTAACATATCCATGTCAACGTTTTAAGATGAAGTGCAAAAATCATTTATAATCATCTTTCATTTCGAGTTTTTGATTAAAACCTTCAAATCAATCATCAAGAACGTTACATCAAAAACAACTTCAAAAACGGCACGTTTTCAGAAAATGAACCTCAGTCCCTAGGACATATCCTTATGGAAAGAATGAAAAATTACTTTTGAAGGTCTAAAGTGGATAAAATTTTCCTTTTGATAGAATTTTTTATGAATCCATTTTTGTAATTTTCAGCAAATTTGTTTTGAAAGATGAGAAAAATTACCTAATTTGAATACCTCTGAAAAATTGCTTATGGAAGGTAAAATTGGAATATTGCATTTATTCATTTAAAATTTATGGCTTACATCCATTTCACGAGGGTATTTCTCATGAAAATTCCCTGCACAGTTTTACAAAAAATCTTGAAAAAAATGTAAAAATTACATTTTTAAAACATCCCTGATTAAAGGAGAAATGGTAAAAATTTGCCAATGGTGATAATTTTGAGCATAAACATGTGTGATAATTTTTATTTTGGATAAGAATTTTTTTCAATTATTTGAATATTAATAAAAATTAGCAAACTCTGATTCAGTTTTGCAAATTATAGAAATTGGGTTAAAAAGCTAAAATTTTTGTTACATTACTTTGAGGTAATTTCACAACTATTGTGATCCCATCATTTGCAGATTTCCAAAAAATCGAAATTCACCCCCCCCCCTTAATAAGTATTTATTAAGACAACATTTTAGAAGAAACATTTTTTCATGTACCTCTTCGCGTGTTTGAGTGATATAGGGTTTAGCATATATTTTTGTTCATCTTTCCCCACCTACTTGTTGAGGAATTATGAAAAAAAATATAAGGTAATTTGTCAATAGTTGATAATTTTGTCTTTGGAGCTGATTTATGAGACAATCACGAGATCAATCAAAAACATCAATGGTATTTTGAATAACTCGTATTCCATTTGCCAAGCAGAAGCCCAAAATATTTGTGTATTCGTGAAAATCTGAACTTTTTTGCTGAGGGTTGGAGTTTGAAATTAATTGTTTAAAATTTTTGCAAAACAGTTACGAAAATGGTTCCTATGCCAAAATGATGGCCACATGAGGAGAATCTACAAAAATTTTTTGCATGTCTGGGTCCCGCTGTACGGCAGAAAAGAGGATTATCGACTACTGGAAAGTGAAAATTGCTTACTTGCCAATAGATAATAACTCAAAAAAATTTCTGAAAATCAATGAAATTTCTGAAAAAAATATCAGTTTGAGGTACTCTTTTACATTTAAAAATTGGTCATGTGATTTACACCAGAAAATTCTTTCAATTTATGCCCATCAACTCTTGTCTAAAGTTATTAGAGATTATCAATGATTTAAATTTTTGTTTACATTTGCTATAGTTGATAGCTTCTGTCCTCTTCAAAGTGGCATTTTGGAAAGAAAATGTTTTTAGGACAATAAATATTGGTATTTAGACCAATAAAACACCGTTTTGAACGCTTTTTGTATTATCTACTACTGGACTATCAAGTACTAACAAGTACTAACAAATTTTCCAGAGACAGCTGATTTAGGTGATGGGTTAACAACACAGGGGATGGATGATGCATACATTGAAGCATAATGCATAATACTTTTTTCATAATTTTTTGATCATTACATGCGACATAGTTAACAAAAATGTAAAAAAATTTCCTTTTACCCATCTAGTACTGACAAATTACCTTAGCCTGTTCTCATGTCAAAGATTTGAATTGGCTTCGATTTTATGGCATAGGCATAAAAACCTTTATCACAATTTCTAATAAGTGGTAATAGTTTTTTCATGATTGATGTGAGGGGGGTAGAAAAGAGAGGAATTAAAAAAATCCGTTTCCATTTATAGTTTTTCATCATTTTCACAGAAACGGTTAAATTCAGAAGAAAATTTGTTCAGATTTCTAGTAAAATTCATACCTTTTAATATATTTTGTAATTTTTTTCAAATACCCCTTTTTTTTATCAGTAAAATGTCACGTATCATGTGATTGTGACGTATACACTTGCCACGCCAATTCTCTTAGAAGCCTCCTGTAATTTTCCATGATGGTTTTCAAAATCTGAAGACAGGGCCAATTCATCTATCTTCACCATACGTATTCTTTTTATTCATTTATCGATGATCATGTATCATCTCTTACCCAGAAAAATTAATCTTCCTTTGTTTATAGTTGGAAGGGTAACGTGAAAAAAAAGGTAAGATAATGGTATCAAGATATACTGTAAAATTGAAATTAGGTCAGCTATAATACCCTTTTTTGTTTCATTTTTTCGAGTAAGAAATTCTGCACACTGGGGCATGTATGTGGCACGCATACATTTGCTCGTAAATAATTTTACATAGTCATAACGAAATCGGTTTAGCATCGGTGAATAGGTAGGTATATGATGCTGGTTGGAAGAGTAATCGTTGCGTGTATGTATACGGCTGGCGGTACCCGTTGTTTTGGCTTCTCTTGGTTGAATAAAAACGGAGAGTTTTTTGAACGCTCAAGTGGTATTAATTTCGTTTTATTTGGAATTAATTTTTGATATAAACATGGAATAACTTACAAAGCATGTACAGCGAACAGAATGTTAATTAAGTATATAGCAATCGCTAGGGAATGAAAACCGCGCTACCGTAATTCTATAATTTGATAAACCGACGTATTATAATAATCTGTTTAGCGTTAAATTATTATTTTTCGCACGTTTCCAGCGAAATAATTAAAATCATTTTTTTTATGTACGCCCGCAATTTTCCTTCTCAAGTGCAGATACGAAAAGAAACAATTATGGTTTTGTATTCTGAAAATGCGACCGAATTAATTTTTTTTTTTTATTAAACTACTAAAAAAGTACAGACAAAATTTTTAAGTTGCCTCTGTTGGGGTAGAATAGGGCCCTAGACGTAGCATTTATCCGTCCTGTACATTATGTCAGCACTTTACCAAATTCCTCACTCCAGATTGGTCAAACTACCACCCGCCATTGGCACTCATGACAATCACCCAATGCAATCGCGCAATTAAGGCTGACTAATTTTTCTCTCGATGATATGAATGAATAATGAAAAAATGGATCTGATAAATTAATTGCTTTTCGGCTTCTTTTTCAATTTTCTACTTCTCGCGCTACTGATATGCCAAAAAAATGAATTTCTACTGCAATATTGCAAATTCTTAATAACCTGTCCATAGTATTGAAAATTCAAAATGCCATAACTGAGAATAAGTTTGAAAAAATTTGGCTGAGAATTGTAAAATATAAAAATTAATAAGTTAAACTCATATTTCTAGTACATTTAGGACGTATCAGGAGGTAGGGGTGAGTTAGGTAGTAAAAATTTTTATCACCAAGTTTTTTAGACCCTGGTGACAAACTTCTACTGGATAGTTTGGAAATCCCATCAAAGGCTGATTCAACCCTTCTTACTTGGCTATGCGCTTTGAATTACCTTTACTCAGTTAAACTAGTTTATCCTTGTAGCTACTTTCTTAAAATATTCTCCGGGAAAACAGGTTTGTGTCACAGGGTGAACTATTAGAATATATACTACAATCTTCAGGATGTTCTAGTTTCACCTAGCCAAAACTAGCTTGTTCTAGGATGAACTAGAGGTTTTTAGGATGCTTTAGTTTGGTCTTACAAATTGGGGTTTGACTGATAACATACTTACCAATCTTAGTCTAGCAGTCGCAGTTTAGTAATTTTGGTCGGTATCGGGTTAATTAAATGATGTTTATCGTATAAAAAAGGGTGAGACAAAAGGAACAAATATTCGCCTATCCTGAAATGCTTTTAAAGGTTTTCCTGATCTGCCAACAGCAGGAGGTAAGTAACAATAAGTTGCCACTAGTCACTGCTTGTAACCACTTGAAACCACTTGTAACTGTGACCGTGAGTAACATCACCACTACAAATACAATGCCATAGCGTAAATGCTTGTAACATGATACTACAACTTGGCCGACTTCCTTTTAAAGTGGTAGTACACTACGGTATTATGTTGGTAGTGGCAATGTTGCTCACTGTCAAGGTTTCAAGCAGTGACTAGAGGCAACTCATTGTTTTTTACTTACTGCTATGAGTAGATCGGGTATTAAAGCTGAATTTGTTGGTGCTCCTCCTTCCCCTTGCATCAGTTGCAAGCCAATAGTCTATAATAACCAGATTTTCTTCGGCAATATGACAGAAAGTCTGGCTAAAAAAATTAGCATAGGTAAAAATTTTAAATGACACATGAATGATTTTCAGAATAAGAACAGGAGTAATTTCTTTTCAATGTCATACTTACTTTACCTACTATCTACGTAGATATAAATATTGCGATCCTTTATGGTACTTATTTCCTCCCCACCTATCTTAATAATATCTCGTAACTACGCTGTAAAAGTGTTTTTTCTTGAAGAACGGAATTTTGTAGGGGATAAATTTGAAATATACGATGCAAGTTAATGCGGTATCGTTACACCTAACTTCAGTATAGCCTAGTAACATGTTGGATTTCTTATCATCGGAACTTGTTTGTTCGAGATTAAGCTAGCAGAAAGACGTAGGAAGCTCACGTCACTAGCTTTTTTCACCCTGCAAACGGTCAAAAAGATAAAAGCAAAGTTAGTTCGATAGTTTAATTTTCTTTCGTACTTTATACAAACTTTATAAATATCTTTCAGACGAATAGAAGTTTTTGCAATAATTCAGTTTGATAAAACATAATGTGTATTGTAGCTTTATTTGTTCCTATGGTAACACTAACGCATGTTGCATGCTATTTAGTTTGGAACCAAGCGTTTTTATATTAAACCGAATAAATCTATTTATTACTTTATCAGTTTATCTTCATTTCGTAAAACCAAAAGTGTAAAAAAATAAAATAAAAATAAAACATTATCTATGGACTGACTTGTATTTGCGACATCTGAAAATAAACGACGTCTATAAATAAAATAAAAACACGTTGCGAAGTTTATGCTATCCTTATGTTTAAATTAAGAAACTTTCCACATTACCTGTGATATTTTTAAGAAGAAAAATTCATTTTTAACTTGGTACCAAGTAGGAAAAAAAGAGAAGAAAATATGAGAGGTTCGTTCGTGTATATTTCTTAAGTACTCGTTCCTGATCTACCTACATAGCTATTAATAATGGCAAAAAATATCGATAGGAGTTTCAAGTTGAAAATTTTACCGGCCTTATGATTTCTCTACAGTCTACAGCAATAAACGCATTCAATAGGTAAATTAGGTAAAATCAATCAAGAACAAAAAGTCATAAAGAAAATATTAGCATCGTTAAATCTTTTCTTACCATATTTTTAACTTAGTTGCTACAGAATGATTGTTGTAAAAAAAATTGAAATAATGAACTGATGATCCTGGAAGAGGTTATAAAATAAATATTGATTCTTCCATTTTAATACTCACCAATGCTGTCGTTTTATTGCGATGGAATGCTGTAGCTTTATTTTATAGGTTAAGTAATAAAGAAAGAAGTTCAGTTGGTTTTTTATACTTACCAAAGGTGCCACATGCCATATCTTTAAAAAGTCAGCACTTTGTTTGATTTTTATAGATACCTCTACCTATTATGTTCAAATGCGCTCTCATTGCAATTGGGTTATCTTTCATCTCATAACTTTTCAAATTCGACTGCTTTCTGTATCCTTTATTATCCTAATCTAGTCATATAAAATTCCATTTTTATACCTAGTAATATCAATAAACTGGGATTGACAATTGGGCTAAATCGAAAAACTAATGTAATTTCGATACGAAATTTTATGTGCAAGTGGTTATATGCATATTTGTATGATTTAGAAGGATTTTGAAACGTGATAAAAATTTATTTTCAGAATAATTGATTGATTTTGAACCACAACTTTTTATTTGATAAGTAGGTTAGTTGTTTTAAATTTTTTTGACCCGTAAATAATTATTATACCAATGAAATGTGCCAAATTTGGATACTTACCCTACACAGATGATCACTCAATAAATACTTTTCTTTGTGATAAAATCGAATAATTGTTACTATGATTCACTTGACTGTACAAATCTTAAAAATAAAATATCATTCTTTGTTATACTTACCTATCAACTGAAGTACAGAGTTGATTTATTTTCAGTCTCGTTTCGTACGCATCGTATTAAAACTATAATCACGAATTATACGCGTATACAAAAGACATTTTCCACTTTGAATGATTTACAAATGAATAACACAAAAGCTTAAATTTTAATTTTGTTACAATTAATGAAAAGTTGCTAAACTTTCTACAATAACGAAATCATCATACTGTTAAGTTTCTAACTATAGTAGAGATATCTAGTAATATTTCCAAGTGTTTATGGCGCCAACTTTTTCACACTATTGAAGTTTAATGCCACGGCATATTGTTTTAATTAAATTTATCCTTATAATGAGATACATAGTATCATTGTCGTCGTCTGTTGTATTATACTCACTTCGTGTATACCATTTTAATTGGAAACTTAATTTTTTCAAGTTGTGATATAATGAACTTGGGTTGTCAGCTGTCTGTTAGGTAAGTAAGTATTTAAAAAGTATATTAGTTAATGTCAATCTATAAAAATAATAATTATCGATTCGCATGTTTAATATTTTAGACGAGAAAATCATTATGTTTCCCCCAAAATAGAGAGAGACCTTAAGGTATCTGTAATATTTTCCTGAAGACATTTAATCTTCTTTCTACAATTTTCATTTCTGTTAATGTGATAATTTTACTTTTCGAAAAGACCTAAGCAGATAGTGTTTGAATAAATGAACATTCAAACCCACAAAACCAATTGTTGAAACTTATTAAGCTATTGGTATGTAGATTTGAAGAATAATTTTATTTTGAATTTAAAATTTTGGGAAACTGAAGTTTGAATTCGCTCCAAATTGATCACTGATCTGTATCAAACTTCGGTCTCTGTCTTTTTTTATTTTTAAATCTAATTCTACGTTTAATTGCAGTAATTTGTTAATATTTCTTTATGCATGATTTTGAAGAGCTAACGAGCTTTAAAATGTAAATACATTATGTAGATGTAGACATGCAATGACATGTACTACTGAACAGTTTGAGCAAAGTCGTTCAATTATCCCAAAAAATCCCAAAATAGTAATGTAGTAAATACGTGGACTCTATTTTGAACAAATTCTTCGTTCGCTGGTCGAAAAATCGTCGTTCAATTGTTATCAGCGAAAGAATTCAATGATAAGCTTTTATTATTTTTCGTAACTTGTGTGATATAGTTTTTTATTTTTTGTAATATATAATTTTTTTTTAATTTTGTCTAAAAATGAACATTTTAAAAAAATTATTCAATAAATCTTTGCAGCTAAATGTTGAAAAAATTCGTTACGTACGAGGTTTTCATGCAACTAATTCAAAATGTTCGCGTTTTGTTCAATATTCGTCAGATGGAAACGCCCAAAGTTTAGGTATTTTGTCTAATGATTCCAAGGAAGTAATCGACTTGAGCAACGTTAACTCTGCAGTACCAAATACTCTGGTCGAATACCTTCAGAATGAATTAGAATACCGTAAAATAATACCCAAGTTTGTATCATTCTAACAGTTGACAATATTCTTTGATGGATTCACTTTTTATGTTTTTGTAAACGATTACAGGATACTTGAAGAGAGGAAACTAGTCTATAATACTGAAGAAGTAAAACTACTCGCTCCAGTCACTAAACCAGACAAAGTAATTTGTGTAGGGCTTAATTACAAAGGGCACTGTGATGAACAAAATAAACCTTACCCAGAGGAACCGTTCTTCTTTCCTAAATTTCCTAGTACCATCATAGGGTCTAATGACGCTTTGCTTCTTCCAGTTAATTCAAAAGTTGGTCGTCAAATTAAAGATAATCGTTTTGAGAAACACGTATAATGTTCGTTATTATTCTAGGCTGTAGACTGGGAAGTAGAGTTGACGGTTGTCATTGGGAAAAAAGCCAGATTTGTAAATATCAATGACGCTTACGAGTATATTTTTGGTTACACTGTTGCTCAAGATATTTCAGCTCGAGATTGGCAAACTCCGAAGAGAAATAACGGTCAATGGCTAGTTGGTAAGCTAAAAAGTGATTTTTTATAGGGGAAAAAATAAAACAAAGGTAACTCGAAGTATGTGTTTTTGCAGCTAAAAGTATGGATCAGTTTTGTCCCTTGGGTCCTTGTGTAGTTACCAAGGACGAGATACCAGATCCTCATAATTTACAAATATCGTGTTCAATTAATGGTGTTCAAAAACAAAATGCTAATACAGTAGAATTAATCCACCGTGTTGATAAATTAGTTTCATTTTTATCCGGGTAAGCTGATCACAAAATTTGAAAGTACAAACAAATAGTTAATGAATTGTACTGTTTCACAGATTATTCACATTGTTACCTGGTGATATCGTTCTTACTGGTACACCAAGCGGTGTTGGAGTATTTAGAAATCCCAGGGAATTTCTCAAAGTAAACTGAATAAATGATTTTTGAAGTAATTACAACTGAGTATATTAATCGTTTTCTATCGAATTGTTATTATCTTTCAGCCCGGTGATCGAATTACGAGTGAAATTTCTTCCATAGGCGTACTTGAGAATTCAGTAGCATGATTTCTACGCAACAGACCGTCGCTCTGTTTTTGTATTATTTTGTATATAACCAGTAAATAAAATGAATTGTACTACGAGGGTAACGTTAGGCAATCATTTATTCGAACAAATTACGGTCAATAATATTATAAAACATACAATAACAAAGTCTATTCGTTTACTTTCTTCGTTTGCGTGGTTTCAATCTATGGGGAGGTTTAGAGTCATTATTACAGATATCTTCACTATCATCACATTTTGTTGGTTGTACAAATTTAAAGTCGTTGTTGTTTACATTCTCACTTCTACTGTACCGAGTGGGCTTTTTTTTTGTTATGTCACCCTGAAAACAACATTGTAATGAGCGACTAAAGAAGTAAAATTAATCATACGAATCACAGTGTCATTTACTTTAGCCCATTCGTCTTGCAATTCTTGTAACATACTCGGAGTCAACAATCCCTCAGCTATTAAACGATCAGTTAGACGACCTCTTCCAATATTACATTCTTCAGGTTTCTTTTGTAACGAGCTGAAATCTTCTTCTATATTTACAATCGTTACTCTATCGGGATTTTGTAGCAATCTTGTAATTTGTAGCACTCCTTGTTGAATAAGGGCATCTAATTCCGATTGTACTTCTCGAATGGGATTCGGATCAACGAATATGTCAGAGAAACGATAACTGCAATTTAATTTCATTCAACATAACATATCAATAAATTTCATAATCATTGAAATTTCTCTTCTCATTCTTTATCAATACACACCTACCTAAACCGTAAATATAGATCTAAAACATCGAACACAGATTCCAAATGAACAAGATCTAAAATAGTTTTGGGTAACCCGAGTGGCCAACCAATATGGTGACAAACCCAATCATAAGTAATTGTTTCATTTTTACTATATTGTCTAGCAAACTGCAATCAAACCAGAGCCATTACACCAAATTTTAATAATAGATTGGCGAATTTTTCTTAATTACCTTGAGAAACATGGAACAAACAAATGACATTTTTCGATTAATCGGCGCACAACAGAAAGTGTATCGAGCTCTAAGTGATAGCGGAACATGTTGAATCATATCTGCTAAAAATTTAAAATCATCGATACCACACATAAAGTACAAAGAGTCATCTACCGTTGACAATGTTACAAATATATCCTGTGGGAAAAAATCGTATTTCAAATAAATTTGTTTACACAGGTAAAAAAAAATGAAAAAAATAATTTCATTAGAAAATTTTTTCCATATAGTGTTTTATAAAAAATATTCCGATCAAGAAAATCATTTACCATTAAATTAGAAAGGGTGGAATGAGGTAAGTGATAAGCATATAGTTCTATTTGTTCAGCTGTAGGATGAATTCCAGCTTGAGTTAGCGGATCTGGTCGTTGAGATAACAAAATCTTCAATGTTTTCAAATCTTCAGGTTTATACGTAGTGACGTATCCCTGGTAATGAGAAAGAATTCTTATGAGAATTTTACTTTTCACAAAATGAAACATTCTAAATGACGAATACCTTTTCATATTGTGTATTGAATCTACCAGCACGACCAGCGATTTGTAACGCTTGAGAGACTGATATAGTATCCATCTCTTTCTCGCCTTTTTCAGAAATAACCGGTTTGATAAGCGAATAAAAGATCACCCTTCGTATGCTCCTGCAATGCGATAAAATATTTCGTCATCTTTTTCATAACAACGAAATTGGGTGAAAAGAAAATTGAATAGTAAAAGTGAACTTACAAATTCAAACCCATTCCAATGGCATCGGTAGCAATTAATACATTACAAGAGCTATTAGGATCGTTGAACTTTTGAGCTTGAGCGAGTTTAGTATTTGGTGGAAGACCTCCGTATATGACAGCTACTTCTTTACCTCTACCTTCAATGCCTCGACTCACCTAATATTTATTTAAAAAAAAAAAAAAATCAATGAAAGCTTTACATAATCTTCATTCGACTTTTGAACCTACCGAGTATACGTCATTTTTACTAAAACAAACGACGCAATCACCATCTCTAATATTATCCAAAGAACAAACGGCAGTATCTTCAATATGTAGTTCAGTCAGTCTTTTGTATTTATAAACTTCAACTTCTTCGTTTGTGGTTATCATAAGGTTTTTAATAAGATCTACAGCTCCTTCTTCTCCACAGACATGTATTTCATCTGCAACTAAACCGAGCAGTGCTCTCGTCCAAGCCCATCCTCTGGTCGGATCTTTTATCATTTGAATTTCATCTATCACAGCTACTTCATCTGCAATACAAAAGAAAAACAATTAGCAGAAAAAAATAATATTTTTATCGTATTGTTGTTAGGTACTTACAATTATGTATTAACGAGGTCATCTCAACTGTACACGATACATGCGAAGCAGGTTCATTTTCACTAATTGCATATTTACGTTCTTCGCCGGTGACTAAATCACAAGATGTTCCCTAATAAATTAAAAATCATAAAATATAAAAAAATCTCAAGATTTGCAACAGATTACCACTTACTCTATCATTCGCTTTTCTGAATACTTCGGTTGCTAATAATTTTAATGGCCCGCAATATACTCCAGATTTCGATTGTAAGAAACGTTCTAAAGCATGATAAGTCTTACCACTGTTGGTCGGTCCAGAATGGAAAATAATTTTTCTACATTTAGTTCTGGCTTGCGGGTACCTGAGGACAATTCACTGTTTATCTTTTGAACATACAATGCTCCACAAAAAATGTAACTAATTACTACATAAGTACCAATTGGGAGGAGAACGAAGATCACTTATTTGTTTAAGATCATCCATACATTCGAGGTGAGGAAACATCTGTTTAGCGAATCGGATGAAATATGGGAAAATATCGGTAACATTACCAGCTTCTTGTAACACATCACTAATAGCTATGTGTAAGTCTACCGGAAGATTTTTAAAATCTAAACAATATTTTCTGAAATTTGTGTAAGCTTGATGCATTAAATAGTCTGGAATTAAAGAAAGAAGTGGGAATATCAATGAATAAACATAATCGCAGATATTCAAGAACTTACTGTCCAATCCATTTTCAGCAGCTAAAGCTTTAATTTCTTTTCTTTGATAGAAGGCATTCAGAACTTTGATTAAGTCAGATTTATTCAATTCGCCGCTGAGCTCAGCTCCGACGTTTATATCGTCTGAATTTGGTCTCACTGGTACTGGTGTGAATAGTGTTGATAGATGGGAGTCGTCCGTTTTCGTTCGGCATAATATTTTATCAAGATTTAATTGCTTTCTGTACAGTTTTCGCGAAACTACGAGTTCAGGAACGTATCGCAGGATATGATGACATCGAGTATATAATTTAGCCACACGAAACATCTCATAGTAAATAACAGAATGAAGATTTTGTCAAAATGATGCCTGAATTTTTTGTTATGATTTCTTAATCTGAAATTATAAATAGATTTGTATGTTTTACAATATAGAATAAATTTTGGCACGTTCTTCAAAACTTGTTCAAAAAAATACGAAAATTTAAAACTGATAAGAAATTTCAACAACACAAAGTGAGACCGGGCGTAAGGTCGTTCGCGAGAATCTAGAAAATCATTACTTGTAACTTGATCAAAAAAATAAATAAATTTTTTTACATTATTCAATGACTCTGAAATAAAATATTCTGATTAAAAATATCTTTTGTACACTGTGAAATTTTTTTACATTACCTTTTATAAATTGATTAGATTTTTGAGCATAAATAAGTTCTAATAGCGTAATCTCAAGTATCAACCAATTCCACAAAAAAGCACCAAAAAAACATTGAAGAGATGAGCTATCTGTTAAAAGCCAAAAAAAAAATTGCACGCTTGGAAACAGAAATTTTTTCAAAATAAAACTCACTTGGTAAATTTGAAATAATTTATGAAAAATGTGCGTGTGATGGAAATATAACTTGAAATGATAGCTCATTGATAAATTTAGAAGTTCTTTTCATTATGGATCAAGACGACGTAAGTACTTCATGATCAGGTTTTGTTATTTCAGTGAAATAAAGGGACGATGCTGGGAACGAATCTCTACCATTCGCAAGTGTTCATCTTGATTTGATGCATATAAATCAACTTTTCCGCTGTCCAGAATATTCCCAACTCAACCGTCATGAAATTCATTAATTTTCTTTGTTTTAGGTGGTTTGGAGTGTAATAAAATCCAATTTTTGTTCTTTCAAAGTTCAGTGAGTAATTGACTTATATCTGGTATTTGTATTCTTGAATAACACAAATGGATGAATTTTACCTCACGTGCACTTGTTCACAGAACCGATTCTACTCAATTTTGTAGAAATGAGTACAACTTGACTGGTTTATGTAATCGTACCACATGCCCTTTGGCCAACAGTCAGTATGCTACGGTTCGAGAAGAAAAAGGAATTATTTATTTGTACATGAAGACGGCCGAAAGGTAAATTAAAATTACACTGGTTTAGTAATTCTTATCTATTATAAATTTATAATAGTATTTTTGATATTTTATTAGATCCGTTTATCCTCGTAAACAATGGGAAAAAGTGAAACTTTCCCGAAATTTTGAAAAAGCCATCAGACAACTTAACGAAAACTTATTGTTTTGGCCGGGTCATTTAAAATTAAAATGTAAACAGCGTTTTGTCCGAATTACCCAATATTTAATCAAAATGAGAAAATTGAAACTAGGAAGACAGTAAGTGTTTTCATATTATTTGTTTTTTGGATATAGTTTAACGTTTTTATTCTACCTTGATTTATGTTGATTTAGAAAAAAATTGATTCCGTTACAACGTAAAATAGAAAGACGAATCAAACGTAGAGAAGATAAAGCATTAATAGCAGCAAGATTAGACAATGCGATTGAGAAAGAATTAGTAGAAAGATTAAAAAAAGGAGTTGTAAGTTTGTAACTACGTTCGTCCGTTCACACGTGTTATATAATTTTGTTTTTATAATTGAAAATTTTTCATTTCAGTATGACGATATTTATAATATACATACTAAAGCGTTCGAAAATGCTCTTAGGTCTGAGACAGAGGTATATAAATTTTACATATATTTTAGAATCAAACATGTACTTGTGTGAAGTGAGTATATTATTTACTTGTATTTCCTTTTTTTTTTTAAGGAAAAAGATCCTGAAACTATCGCTGAAGAAGAAGATGACGAATCAGACGAAATTGATGAATTTATCGAAGCTAGTGATGAAGTACGTTATTGTTTTATTAACAAATAATTTTTATCAGGAGTATTTGTTCATTGTTTTCTAATTAATACGTGTTGTACATAATTTCATTCAGGAAACTGATAAAGAATTAGATGTAGAAGATTTTGTTCCAAGTGACGAAGAAACTGTGGATATTGAGGTATTTTTTGTTTTAGTTATTATGAATACCATTTACTTTATATTCGTGCATCTTCTTGTTTACTTGAAACTATTTTGGTTTCTAGGATGTTCCTGTACCAGCTAAAGCATCTCAAAAATCAGTCAAGAGACGATCGAAGAAACAAGTTGAAATTGAATATGAAATGAATTGACAATTTCTTGTATAATACCATTGTCATGTTGTACTTCACTTATTAAAATTTTATCTTCATTAAATTACTATTTTTATTATTTGTAAAATGATAGAATTCTTGAAGAAATTACAGTGATGCAATTTCTATGTGATGGGGTTTTTAAAACTTCATTTTTTAAGCAAATGTTGGGTTTTGTAGTTGTTATACTGAATTTAATCTTCATTAGATAAGTACAATGTTTTAATTATCAATAATCGACACACTTTTTCATGAATTTTTATAAATAAATACAGCATACAATGTAATTTTTTAATCCTATGACATATTACAACCGATGAATATTTTAATTATCAACAATTGAAACGGTTTTCCAAAGTTTTACAATTTAATAATGCACACAAGGTAATTTCTTTTTTCACGGACATATTAAGACCTACATATAAAGAATATTTTATGACAACCTTGTCTGGATTATACGTAACATTTTCAAAAGCATTAAAATATTTATTCCTGATAATCTGTTCCAATCCTTCTTCAGCGGTCTTACCATATTTTAATTCTATTATAATTCCTATGCCTGAAATGGGATTCAGCAAAATAAGATCTAATCTTTTGTTATCTTTTACAGCTACTCGTATCTCCGAAAAACATCGAAAATTTGAACTGAAAAATATTATGATAAAAATTATATGATGCAACATAGCCTCATTTTGAACGTTCAACGAAATTTTACTAAAAATTCCATTCAATAAACGCTTAATTTCCTTCAATAGTTCTTCATTGTCCTTATCTGAGTATGTAAATTTATCGAACAGAGAGGTACATTCTCTAACTTTAGTTAAATCTAAATTAAAATCAGATCCAGAATAAAAAAGTAAAAGTTTTTCATGAAATTCACTCTTGATTTCCAGATTTGGGATCTGTAGTATAATTTTTTTTTCTGATAAATTCAAATCGCTTCTTTTTAGGTAACTTTGTTCAAGTAAGAAATTAAAAAATACACTTTCATTTGAGATATTAAGTTCTTTACCATCTAATATCCCTTTCAAATTTTGGATGTGTATGTATTCGATTTTAGATAAATAATCAATTTCAATTTCATTCGATATACCACTTAGTAGTTTAGTTATACATGCTCTAATTGCAGGAAGTTTCAACGTATCATGGAGATTGGCAACAACACCAGACTGCTTCCAATAATTCTTGTCCTCCCGTTCTCCCTTGTCGTTCAAGTAATGCATTACCGACCATATATTCAACATATCTCCTCTATATCCATTATAATTTCGTATTATTTCATCGTAGTTTGATTTCATCGACACATCTTTCCTCGACAAAACTTCCTTCAACTCTTCCATAGTGAGTCCATAAAATTTAGAGAAGTCGTGCGTTTCTTGAAATTTATATGTATCCACAGCCAATTGACTGAGGCTCATCATTATCATTCGATTTTAAAAGGCAGGCAATTGTACCCATACATAGAGCGATTATATCTCGAATTTCTTTATCAGCCTGGAAAAGTTGAAGCTGAACAGACAACAAGAAGTAAATCTAATAAAATTCAAAATACCTAATCAGTTTATTTACAAATTAGAGAAAACAAGATTCTTTTGAAAACAGATTGTAATCCAAACCGAATTGGTAAATTTTTGATTTTGAGCCTAAATTCAAAATGCTACTAGCGAAACTATAGGATGAAAATTGAGCGATAACGAAATACTGCTATTATTGGTTTATGTTATCTTGACGTCATTACCGTGTAACAGTTGATTCGCTGTGATCTTCTTTTGCATTTCATTAATAAAAATTGTGATCAGTGAAAATTGAAAAATTAATCCCGTTAGTAAATAGAAATTCGGTTACGTATTTGGTTTTGCGAAATCTTTATTCTTCGTTAAATATATAATAATGTTAGAAGTTCATTGCGGTCTTGGAATGAATTTTCGAATTGCTGATGTGTATCTTTGTGTAATATTGATACTTCAAATGTAAATTTACTTTGTGTTTATGAGAGATTATGATGGTGTTAAAACTACCAATTTCGAAAGTTGGAATTTGCAAATTTATTACTGGAAAGTTTTTTCCACATGTGATGAACAAATTTAAATAATTATATTTTTATGGTATTCCATCACTCTTGAAATTTTTTATATTACAATAACCAGTGTCCCAAGATTCATTCATTTATTCACAGTATTCTGAAATATTGAACTGGTTATTTTCTCGAGCACTTGAATACAAACGGATTCTAATTTGCAATCAAAAGTGGTGTAAATATTAGAAAGAAGTACAACTAAAGTTTTACAATGATAACTGTTTTAATATAATAACAAAATTAAACAAACAGAAAAAGTACATAACAGAAACTTCAACAACATGGTGTATTTAATTCAATTTGAAGTAACTGACAACTAACATACAAATTTAATTAATCCTTTTTTTTTTTAAATATAATAACAACAATATCAGTACTACATTACGATATTCTAACATTTTGTATATTTGACGCTAAATACATCTACTTGCCTATTTAGAAACGTTTAATTAAGGTACTTTCGTTGATGATTTCATTGTTGATAAAATTGTTCAAAATTTAGTGGTATGATAGGTACATTGTATGTGTATGATTGCGAGGGTAGGTAAGGTATTGGTAGTGTTATGTACATGTAGTGTTGCATTAAATGCTACAATTTAAACAATTGACAATTTCATTATGCTTTTGCTATATTTATTCCCATATCCTTAGGTATATATTCTTGTTCAATATGCTTCCTCGACAAAAAGCAGAATCTTCATCGTTGCATTATAATTTGGATTTTTGTTCGGTTTTATGGGGAGTTTTAGTTGTAATTCCGGATCGATAATACAATTTATGGTAAAAAATCATGAATATGTACAAATTTTTCGTTGGTAAACTTTTTTACAAAAGATGTAGCTGTTGTAAAAAAAAAAAAAAAGAAGAACGCAAACCGACAGAGAGAAGAGTTGGAAAAGAGTAGTAAGGGGTGAGAGAGAGATTTTTATACATAAGCCAATATCTTCGTCATTTACATCACAAATTATAATAGGTATGTATGTACTAGTTCAAAGTTAAAAGAATTTTGGCAGATGTTAATATAGTAGGTACATAATAGGTACGAGATGAAATCACAGCATCGTTTCGTTTACATATATATATATTTTTTTTGTTAACAAAGCGAATTACCTACGTACATAGACAATCCATCACATTTATGAGAACTAAAAAAATCGAAAAAGATGAACCGAGAGAATTAATAGGAACCGAAAGCATGTTAGAGATTGCTCAGTTTGTATAACGCGCGAATGCAGAAAGGTTCAACAATATTATTATTTACTTTTGTAATATTACCTAAACAGAAATGTGTGAGTAGACAAAAAGTGGTACTTGAATGGAATCGAGAAAAGTACAAAGATGGAGAATTTTGTAGAAATAAATCGTGTGACAATAAGTAGGTACATCAGTTCAAGAATACGTACATTGTTTAGAACTTGAGTCAACATTTAAATCATGACGAAGCATCAGATGATTAAATTACACATGAAAACGTTCAATTATTCGTCGACATCGAAACACTATATAATGTAAACAAAAACAAAAATATATACATAAAAAATTGAAATTTCAAAAATTATTTTAAAAAATCGACATTTACTTATAGGATACAGAATAACTAAAATTTAATGTATAGTTAACTCGCAGGAGCTATATGATATTTCACATTTAAAAAAAATATGTGTATTCTTTAGAAGAATACTCTTATTAATCACTTAATTTTTTTTTTTTACTCTTTACGTTTGGTTAATTATTTTACGTTTATAGTGGTTCCCAAACAATTACCACTTTGGAAAGTTAATACAGCGATGATTGAATTTTAGACTGTTTTCAGAATACAACAAAGAACAGTGTTTTGTGAGTGCAGAAAACGTTCAACTATTTCAAAAAACAAATTTCAAACTCTGTATTGAGCAACAAAAAAAAAGTAACACACAGTGAAAAGGTTGATAAAATAAGTTGGTTATTAAAAGGTATAGAGAGAGAGAGAGAGAGAAAGAGAGAGAGAGGTGTTTAGTTGAAGTGATAGATACTCGATATAGATAGCTTACTATTGAAGAAAAGGGAAATGTGAAATGAAATAATATAAATTAGTATAGGTAGATATAGTAATGAGAAAACATATAAAGCGAGTATTCGTTAAACAGTCTAACCCCTAAACATGTCTAAAAGCGAATAGTGTAGTTGTTTGAGGTATCGCTCTAATTTATTATTACAACAACATTGAGTAACTTTACAAAAAAATCAGTTAATATCTATTAATAATATAAAAGATAATGTTTAAAATCATTTATCAACAATAACATTGTCCTAAAACTAAAAGGATAACAATAACAACAAGATATTGTAAAAAATAAATCACAATATTTAATAATAACATTCGACTGATTTTTCCCCCTTCGATTTCTGTTTACTCGAGATTTTGTCATGTATAAGGTAATGTAACAATTTTTTGGGTATTTTTTTAAAATAGTTTTTCAATTTTTTTTTATTTTTTTTTTGTTTGTTAAAACATTCAAAGCCGTAAATCGTATTAAAGGCTAACCATATTATGAACTAAGTAGGTACGTGTAATCTTCCGTATATTATTGTATTGAACAACGACTCTCGATTTGAGATCTCAACTCGTTTACTTGTGTTTCTATAGTGTTTTTGAGTTCTGAAAAAAAAAAAGTTATCATCATTATAAAATTTATATGGATTATTTAAAATACGAATTATATGATTTGAATTATCTAACGAAGGAACAGTGAGACTTAGAAGCGTCCATCACCAATCTGTACTGATGGTTGCCCATTATGTAATACTCCGAATGCCTACATAGTAACTTTATTATTTCATATTTAAAAGAAAATAATACAAGCGTTGGGTAAAGCTCGATGAAAAGAGCAAAAATGGTCACAAGGACAAGTTGCGTAACTCATAATCTGAAGGGACAGTGGTTCAAAAAAATCAAAAACTCGTAGAAATATTTTTTGTGATTGAGGGTTCTTGCAAAACTCTTCTAGGCGAGCGAAACACGTTCTTTGCAAAAATTGCCGATTTTCAAAGTTGAAGAGACTACATGAAATGTGAATCATAATTTTATTTTCATTTGGTATTATTAGCTGTAAAAATTAAAAAATCAGTTTTAATTTAGAAAGACTGGAATACAATTTATCAAGTGAGATTTGTGTAACTTTCATGCACACAGTCCCTTCAATTTTGAAGATAGGCAAATTTTGCAAACAAAAATTTTTTTTTCGCTTTGAAGAGTTGTATAAGAATCCTTGATTGCGAAAAATATTTCTATGATTTTTTTGATTTTTCAAATCACTGCTCTTTTATATATGTGTAAAAGAGCAGCCCCCTTAACAACTTAATGTAATAAGTTGTTAATGAGGGGGGGATCCGGGCGCCTGGAGTACTACATGATAGGCGACCATTCGTGCAGATTGGTGATGAACACTTCTGACCATTCCCTCGTAAGCATAATGAAGGTAATTAACATGTTTTAATTTTTACGAATATTAATTTTATAATTTTTTTATATTTTATTTTAAATATAGCTATGCTTTAAAAATATCTTACCATCGTATCAGCTAAATTATTTGAAAAAATAATAATATTCTAGAAATTTTTTCCATTTTCGTACAAGCGAAAAATTCAAACATGAAGTTATTAGTTTCCTTTTCGAGAAAAAAAAGTTGAATCGGTTTTGTTTTTTAAAAATTGGTTATCGAATTGTTCAATGTAACGTAAAATATCGTACTTCCGAAAAATAAAAAAGAAAGGAAGGATCTCATTTTGTGATAAAATTGTAATTCGTATTCAATAATGGTGTTATGCACAATAGTTGACCAAAATGTTCCGATTGTTTTCCTCGTCGTGTTTCTTAAGAAACTCGTTTAATTTTTTCATTTTTTTTTTGTTTGCCTTTCTTGCTGCAAGGGTTAAAAAATAGTAACGCGATCGAATTTAATACCACATATAAAGTCCCTCAGATATACTACACTGTATACGTATAGAGATATTTACTTGTAAACTCATCTTCATCTTCTGCTTCCGCTTCTCGTGCAAGCTCTTCGGGAGTTTTCTTTTTTCTCATAAGTGGATTAATAGGTTCTTCTGGTGGTTGCTCTTGTACTACTTCTTTCTTTTTTATATTGTACTGTAAATGAAGATGAAAAATCGTTAGTCCATTATTTAGGTATCTAACATTAAAAACTATACACGTGTTCTATAGGGTTACCATAAATATAGATACTCTAAAACGGAGTACCGTAAAAAACTTGTTACTTGGTTTTCATTTTTGATTTGATGGTGATTCTCAAAAACGCGGCGGTATTAATGAAATTTTTAATTTATACTTGAGATATTATTCGGTGGAGGTAGATTGAGAGTGTGTAGCAAACCACACTACATGGTTGTGAAGATTTAATCAATAATGCTTAGGAAGTTTGCGATTATTTTTCAAAAATATCCAAACTCTTTTGGTTGGATTTGTTGCGCTTACATTTCGTTTTCGTGGTTTTAATTTCTTCGCCACTTTTCAACCCCTACACGTTCGTGTATTTATTTGTTTGATTTGAAACTCAACGCAGTGTAAAATTAACTGGAATTAGAAACGAAATGTGTGAAATTACTGCAGGTAAATTTCCTGTCCTAACTCTTGATTAGTGCGTAGAGTTTTTTATTACGTACGGATAAAATTTTCATTATTTTTGAGGATAGTTTAAAAGTAGGATTTCATGCTGGTTTTTTTAGCTCAATTTTCTCAGTCATATTGCAAAAGAAAATAACGTTATAATGGTCCCACACGCAAAGAACTACTAGTTTACTAGTTAAAAAAATGAGTTTCAGTAAAAGAACCAGTGTAGCTTTTAGGGGTTTCGACTTTTCGGTCTCCCTATGCTCCTATTATTGGGCATTTTTTACCATATTTTGAATTTATCCGGCGTCTACCTTTCTCCTAAATCAAACTACTGGATTAAAATTTGGCATATGGATTCAGCTGATACCTTTGGTATGCCTTTTCAGGGTTCTAGCTGTTTTTACTAGTCTGTTTTTACGAAGGAAAATCCAGCTATTAAACTCTATCCACCTAGGCAATTTTAAGACTTGACAATACTTATACATTATCCGTTTTATGCTCCTTCGAGTACTCCATTTTTACCATTCTTGGAAACGTTTAATACATTTTTTAATTTTTAATTTTTTATGGAGAAGTATTTGATTTATTTTCAGGTTGATTTTCTATATCATATTACCCATGAAAACTAGGCTATTACAGTCTATCAACCTATTGGTGATAAGGTGTGGGGGGGGGGGAATAAATAAAATCCGTTTCGGTATCCTGAAAAACCGTTACAATCATTTTTAACCATGGAAGATATGTATTTTTATTCCCCCCCCCCCCGAATATTAAAATCATTTACTCTGCTTGATACAAACCAAAATTGCTCAATTTAGGTCAATCAGCTCACTTTGCCGATGGATTAGATATATACGAGTGGAGATGACCTGAGATCAAAATTCAAATATGCCACAATTTGGAGGAGGGGTGCTGAGGAGCCAAAAACACAAAAATTATTCCTTTTTCAGTCAATCGATAGTCGATCAAAAGTTGTATAACATATCCAAAAATCAGCCTCCTGAGTCAATTAGGAATAGAGATATAAGCGCCCCTCCCCCTTTGACCTCAAAAAAGGCTGTTCCTCCTATCTCCCCTTCAAATTGAACTAAAAAGTTTAAATTTGGTATGTGAACTTGATAAGGACCCTAGATGGTTCTTTAGGGTCCTGAAATTTTCAGCTACATTTCACCCCTCACAACCCCAAAAATGTATTTTTTGGTTGATTTTTGTAAATTTTTGAGTTTTTTCCCCGCATAACTCTCTTCCAAACTTGGCTAGAAAATTGAAATTTGGTGTGAACATTTAACAGGAAACCCAGATACGCCTTTTTGGGGATCTTGACTTTTCAGCCTTATTGAATACTCCCCACCCTCAATACTGGTTAAAAAAAGCATCGCTTTAGAATCTTTTTTTTTTTTTATTTTGTAACTGTAATCCGACTAATGTAATAGGTACAATTTTAAACGATATCTTACCCCTTTTTCACATCTCTTTTATCAGAATAAAAAAGGAAAATTATTAGAGTGCCAGATATTTAGTAGTTGCTCTTGTAGATTTCTCATTTAGAACCTGTTCAAATGCGTCAAAGAAATCCAATGTGTTATGGATGTAATGAATGTTCCCAGTCAGGCCCTTGCGCGGGATTGATCCAAGAGGACAGTTTGAGAGCTAAATTCCAATTTTCAGAACCCACAAGTGCCAAAATTTAATATTCCGCAAAGAAAATACATGTGCCCGAGCAAAAATTTTAGAAAAAATTGTATTTTTATTCATAAAGAATTGGTTAATTTATGCAATTTTTTTGGACTCAATAGCCCAATTTTCTAAGAAAATTCACATTTGTTTCGTCTATGGAAGAGGATTTAACCCCTCTCCTCTACTTGCATCCGGACCTATTTCAGGTAAACTTGATCAAAGTTTTGTTAATGAGAGAAATTAAAGTACCCGTACACGGTATGCTTTTATTTATTTTTATATGTACATCTACGAAGCTTGGTCTAGGTAGGTAATACGCTTGCTTGTATTTGCACCGCTTTACCTCTCCAATTGACTGGTTTGGCTAATGCGCGCGCCTGAGTAAAGCATCCCTCGGTAAGAGGTTACAAGCTCATTCGTAACAGTTGTCTGATAAATTTCCAATGTTTGCTTTGCATTCAAGTTTTCGTCTGTTTTATATACGACTCTATCATCGGAACCCGCTCCAAAGGATCATTATGTATCATTTTGTCACTGCGCATGCGTGGGCACTTGGTTTTTATCCTCGTCGCGTTTTTCGTTTTTTGTTGTCGTATTCGTGTATTAATTTCATTTTTTTT
>FIZR01021906.1:0-23245 GCA_900060175.1 Ferrisia virgata
GAGCTAAAAGGTATTTATATCATTTTTCATGAAAAAGGGGAAACTTTAGCCCCCCAGCGGCACGTGTTTCCCTCATCCTAGGGGTCTAAAATTTTTTTTGAGTAATGTGGGAGCAAAAAGGAAAAAATTTAGGGGGTGAGAACTCAAAATTTCCGAACTTCATTTTTTTGGACAACCCTAGTATGTAGTGTTCACTGGTAATATCTGTTTCGTAGACCTACGTGAAGAGCATCGATGGGCATTGTCCTCAGATCTACCCAGAATTTGCTGAAATGATCAAAAATCCCAAAGTTGCCAATAGAATCGAATCCATCATGCTGCTGATGGGGATCCATAATGGCAAAGCTATAGGTGTAGCAGTTGAGATTTCCTCTCCCTCCTCCCATGCCCTTATTTTTGGTACAATGAAAATTTAACCACTGGACAATCTGTGGCAGAGTACCCTGATTGGAAAGTGCTACAGCCAGGTGCAAGAAATGGGACAGGAATTGAGGAACATAGCTGTCACAGTTGCACCACAGAATCAGAAATTTGAAAAACTTGATGAAGGAATCAAAGTTCAAGCCACAGAAGTTATCGCATACAATTACTCCAAGGATCTAATGCAAGAAATGAAATTGAACCCAAATTAACGAGGTCATTCGTAATTGAAAAAATAAAAAAGCTTCAAACACTTCATTCAGATAATAACGTACAAATGGCCAAACACTCGGAGACTTACTGAATTGAACAAAAAAATGAAAGAAGAGTAAGTAAGCATTGAAAACACACCTCACAAACCACAAAGTGCAAATTGTCTACACACGATAACCGAGTACAAAATAAACATCACACAAGCCGCACTATTATTTATCCAACTCATCATTATATGATTAAATAAGTAAATTTTCTAATGAATGGGCAAGTAACGAGGTATAGGTACAAATACACATAAGACCAAACGTTGAAAGAAAGTAAATGTGTATAAACATTTGCAAAGTAAAAAAAATATTTCATCACGATACTCGAGTGAGTAACCGTACGTTTTACATATTAACAGTAAATACACGTTTGGTATATGTAATTTTCCAATACTTAGGTATAAAATATACACGATCAACACACCTTTTTATCCCTGCCTAATCCGTAAGGACTTCTTTGTTAAGTATCCCTTTCATTTTTATGCAAGTTTACGTTACATTTTTTTTTTTTAACGAAGCTCTTATAAACATACGAGTGTCATTTTTCTTTTGACGAAAGCCTCTTAAACTTTAGTACCATATAACGAGTAAGTATCGCTATAAGCATAAGGGGCTTTATGTTGCGAACAGTTCAATCAACACGATCAACGATTGTAGGACTTCTCTAATTTATCATTATTTTTTTCCCATTTTTTTTTGCACACCTGGTTTCAGTTTTCTAGTAAAAATATCGCGTTGTATAGGTATTTTTTCAAGCCCAGCTTGACAATGGTGAAGAATCAACGAGCCATGGGAGGGAAAGTAAAAATGAAAAAATATACCACAAACAATATCGAACGCATAAATATATGTTCTCTTCTGCAATTAGCTATTGAGGCGAAGCTGAAGTCCGTAAAACTATCATAAAACATAGTTAAAAATTAACATTTGTGATAAGAGAATACTGAAAATTGGCACATTAAATACTCGCACGTGTTGACCAGTTACATCAACACATTTTCGTCACAATTTACAAAATACACACATACTAATAATCCCCCGGAACAAATCGAGCAAAATGTTGGCCATCAGTACCCGCCATAGGTATAAAAATAAATAAAAATAAACGACGATAAAATGTACAAATATAAGAGTATAGGTAAGGTAGATGGTAATCAACCCACTCATTTTTCAAACCAACTAACACAAGCAGCGAATAACAGAACATCTTTTTCGTATTTATTTCCAACCTCGATCCTCCTTTCCTCCTATAACATAATTCGAAACGAGAAAAATGTACGCCACAAAGTTGAACGAAGTAGGAAGAAGAGCAAGATGAGGAAAAGTTAATAATGAAAAGATACTCGTATACCTTATACATATACTCGATATAAAAAGGAAAAATAAAACCCAACTGATTCCAAAAAGTCAATTTAATTTAAACTTATTCCGCAGCTTTGCGGTGAGTAACTACCTATATTTATATTGAAAAGCTTTCCCAATGTTCTGATAAGACGAAGAAGGAGAGCAGCGAAAAGTAGATAAAAAATTGAGATTTTAAAGCCCGAGGAAAAATGAAACTGAAACGAATACAACGAATTAAGCAGCAGGTTTTCTAAGACTCAAAAAAATATTTCAAACTATAAATTCTAACTAAAAGTTTACTGATTTAGGTTGATTTAAATAAAAGAACACGAAACATTGGTAAGATTAATTTTTTACCAATTTGAAAGTAAATAAAGAGATTTATTCAAATCGATAGAATTTCTTTTTTGTTGAAAATTTTATTGAAAAAAATATAAAATGGAAAAAGGGTAGGGGAAAGCAACCCGAAACCAAGGATAGAAGGAAAATAACCATTATCACATGTGTTATGATGTTAGATGCTTATGTTTACCACTTTGGATGTTTATTTACTTTAATTCGTTCATTGTTCATTTTAATCCTTAATAATTTATTACCCACTTTAAAACTATTTATTTATAAATTTTATTCTTTGTCGGCACCTGAAACTTATGTTTGTTTTTAATTGACATTCAACTTATTGTTTATTTTTCGTTAAAATTATTTACTTTTTGTTACTTTTTTCAACGTTTTCATCATGTTTTCTCATTTTTTTAAATTTTAAATTAATAAGAAGGTAAACAATATTTACACCAATAAAAAAAGTGAACAAAAATCTTACAATGAAAAAATTAATCTGTTCAGTTTTCAAATTTTTTTTTTCAACTTTAAACCAACTATTTTTGTATTTTAATTTTGAAAGAGAAAATGTGTCCTGTTTCCTTCTAAATTAAAAAAAAAAATCCAATTTCAATACCAAACATTTTTGAAATTTTCACTTAATTTCATGGTAAAAATTAAAATTATTAAATTTCTTAAAAATTTTAAGTTTCAATTTTGATTATTTATTGAAAATGGGACAGTGGGGAAGGAAAAATACAACGACGATAAATATGTTCTAACGTTTTATCAGACAAATAACAAACGTATTTGTTGGGAGAGAGGAGGAGTAGAAGTTCAGAAAAGAAATAGAGAAAATAATCACAACCGTAGGCCATCAACTATTCGACAAATAAAATCAAAGCCTCACACGAGGTGGGTGCAAATTATGCATTTTCACCAGATCAGTAGTTTTCAAAGAATGGCCAAAGCCCACCAAAGACCGAGTAAATAACCACTTTAGAAACTTTTCAAGTATTTGTATGCAGCCATAAATAAAAATTTCCAAACATTAAGATTTCAATTGGATACATTTGTTTGATTAAAGAGTCACAAAGGCCTTTCCATCCTACCAACTAAAGCATCAGAGAGAAAATTGTTCAAGTCATTTTCAGTTGCAATTATAAGTTGAATCGCTGAAAATTTCAATTGTTCTTTCTTTTTTTCTTTTTATTCATGATCAATAAAATTGAAGAGATACCACGATGATATCAGCACTAGATGAAGGGGTCCAGAATTCGTATGGGTTCCAGAGGTAATCAAAATGACTTGGTATGAAAGTGAAGGTACTCAGGAGAGTGTTGTAGATTTTTTTTTATTTTCGTGCCTTTAGTATGCCCTAGAAATGGGCATTGAAAACTTTTAGGAAACATGTAGATCCCCATTTCAGAGCTGGAGACTCAAAAATTTTTTCCCCCGTATTTGAAGTATTTTACACCTCCGATATTTCTTTTATTTTTTGAATGGTGGTCCTCTCTACAACTCTCAAAAATCATTTTTTTCGTCCATTAAGTATCAAATTACCGACCAAATAATTCCTATTTTTTAAGAGCTGTAGAGGGGATCACCATTCTAAAAAATTTGAAAAAAATAGAGGCGTAAAATACTTATAATAACTGGAGAAAAATTTTTCGAGTTTCCAGCTCTAAAATGGAGGTTTACAAGTCCCCCTCAAAGTTTTCAAAGAAAATTCGAAAAAATTACAAAACACTCTTCCTGGGTACCTTAACTTTCATACCAAGTTTGAAAAAAATTGGCCAAAAATTTGAGGAGAAAAGAGAATCAAAGTAAAAAGCCCCTCGAAAGCGCACTTTTTACTGCCCCACTCCCCACTGACAAGATAAAAAATCGCGAATATGCTTAAAAATCATCGTTTATCAGTGTTTAAATGGTCTCTTAAAAAATTTGAATTTCAAGACCCAAGGACAAATCGTCCTCCTTTCTTTACTCTGCTATTGCCTTTGTAGGAAAAATTTTTGCCTACAAGGTCTGTCACTTGGATTGGTAATCAGATCAAAATTCTGAAACAGCTCATTTGTTAAATTTTCAGATGCCTGAATAGCGATACCTATGGTGAAAATGGGGCGGGGGGCGGTCAGACTGTCATAGTTGAACTAACTTGCCCCTGCCCGTACTACACATTAATGCTAGAGCCATTCCTTAACTCTACGACGTCTCTGTGACAGATTAAGATCAATTAAAAACCTGCAGTTTTTCCCCATAAGTAATGTAAATACTTTCATCCTTTCGAGATTTTTTATTATAATCCACAAGAAGTCGCTATTTTCTCAATTTGTACCACATTTATTCCTAATGCTAAGCTTGTTACGATACAAAAAAGGCTCTCTCGTGTGATGAATTTTCCTAAATCCTCGTCCAACATCGAACCATAATCTCGAAAACAACGATATAATTAGAATGAAAAATCTCACAAAATCAAATTTAGGCTCATTTCTGACAGGTATCATTATTTTACCAGAACGAAACCCAAATTGACAATGAAAATGATCAAGATATTATGCATCTCGCTTAGTTCGATCGCCATCATTAAACGTGAAATGTAAAAATGATCTAGCATGTTTACGACATTTTTACATACATATTTCGTTCGAAGTCGTCAAATAATCAATAAACCGCAAACAAAGGGCAAAAACAAAAAAACAATTGTGGTCGAATAATTGGTAATATTGGACGAATTATGCATCGTATATAAACGTACCTTGTGTAGGTGTATGCGTCGAAATCCACCAAAAAATTAATAATTCTTCTTGCGAACGAATCGTTATCACAGGGTCAATCACATTTACCATGAACTAAGCAGATGGATGGAGATTTTCCGTAGGGTACATTCGCCAATTAATTACACTTCTTCTTCGAACACGTGAATTCTGGCTTTGAACCAATTGATGATTTTTACTTTGAACGTACGATAGATGATGATCACGAGCATATCGATCATTAATATGGCGACAACGCAGATGATGCAATAGGTCCAAAAATAAGGTGTCTTGAGTATGATCCAAACAGCACCCGGCATATCTTCTCCCATTCCTAGATGAGGCCAAGTATAGCTTAATATTGTCATCACAGTAATCCAAGCGAATACCGATCCGATGAGGCATACGAATGTCAGATTAGTCCAATGTACGGTGTGTATTCCACTTTTAAGGCATACGATGATAATCAGCACCGAGTACGTCACGTTACCTTCAATAAGATAGGCATCGGTTCGGCCGGACGACCAGTACACTCCGGTTTGAAATACGCAGAACGAAAGCCATGTTAAAAACAAACCGTGCAAGATGCCGTTGATAAGGCAACATGTAAAAGAGGCCATGTTGAACCATATATTTCTGGTATAGACGTTAGGCTGCTCCATGAGCAATTCGACCGGAGCGTTTTGTTCGAAAATACCCATAGCTAAGGTGGGAGCACCGGTAAGCAGAACGTTATACAGCATACGAGCCCACCGATCGAAGAACAACATACCGGACCATGCCATATCCGAGGTGAGATAAAACTGCATTGTAGCGATGACGATATTTTTATAATAAATGAAATAGATCATTTTGCAAATTCTATGGTAACTCCAGGTACCGTGAACTAGTAGTAGTTTCTTTAGGTATTTGAATTGGCCGATAGAGTAATCAGCAGCGTTGGCCGCTTGCATACCCTCCATGCCGGAGATTCCGACACCGATGGACGCGGTTTGTATCATAGCCACGTCGTTGGCGCCGTCTCCCACAGCCAAGGTCACGTGATGGGTATGCTTATCGACGTGTTTGGCCACTAAAGCTTTTTGTTTCGGTGTCGTCCGGCAGCAAATGACGGTTCGACAGCTGAGCATGAGTTTGATTAGATCGCCGGAGTCGCGCGGCGAATCTAGTAGAATTTGCAGGCAAGAGCCAGTTATGATGAGACTGTAGTCGTTGTCCGGTTTACCGTAGTTGTTGCCGAGGATTCGTATTTGTTGAGCTATGATGTACTTGAGTTTATCTTAATTTTCAACGTTTAACGCTATCAATGGCATATCAGAGTTTAAAAGTTTGCACGAGAATCCGATATTAATAGCCGTCTCTTGCTTGTCGCCGGTCAACATCCATATGTGGATTCCGGCCTCTAAAAGGTCGTTGATCGTTTCAGGTACGTCGTCTTGTAATTTATCTTCGACGGCGGTAGCACCGACGAGGATTAATTTTTGAACGATGGCATTTTCGGCCTTATCTAACAGATTCGATTGAGCTATCGATTCTTGAGCTTGCTTGTACAATGGGTACCATTTTTTGAAATCGTCACGACTCAGCTTGGTCATAGCGATACACAAAGTGCGCAGTCCTCTGGCGGAGAACTCTTCTAAATGTCGAACAGTCACTTCTAAGTACTGCGCGTCACCGGTTAATCTTTGAAATACGACGTCGTCGGCGCCCATACAATACAACACGATTTCGTGGTTCGGGTTTTCGACGATAACCGAAGTTCGACGCCGGTCGCTGGTAAATTCGAAATCACACAGAATGTTGTACGTTTGATAGCTGGAGCCCACTCTGACCACAGCTCTGGTATGGTCTCGTTCGGTTAATTCGTAATCGAAATCATGAGCAGCTTGTAGTAAAGCTTTGTGATCGGGAGATGATGCGTAATAAGTGACGGAATGGTCGCGCTGCTGGACCGGTACTACGCCGGGACAAACGCACACCGCGATAAATAAATGATGGAACATGTTCGAGTCACCTCGACCGATATGATCCAACGTGTGGAAATTTGTCTCGTCGTAGATCCGGCCTTCGATCGAACAACACTTAAATTCGAGTATGTTTTTCGTAAGTGTACCGGTTTTATCGGTCAACACGTATTTGACCAAGCCGAGATCTTCGTTCAGACTGGACGTTTTGACCAGAGCTGGAACATCGGCCTCCGCGTAATACATATCCATGTCGTGGCTGATAAACGATCCTTGAATGTAGCGAGATAATTCTTGCATGACTTGTAACGAAATTGGTATCATGATCGAGTATATGATACCGAAGACTAGAAACGTTATCAGAGAATTGGCTTCGTTGAAATTCTCTTTTTTCAACGGTAAATACCAATACTGCTGGTAATGCTCGTTATTCCACCAGATGAACAATGACCAATGAGCTAGCGTAAAAGTCACAAACATGATAAATAAAATTATCACTTGTTTATTAACAATCTTCGAAACGGAAGATCGCTTCATACTAGTTTGACTAGAATTCCGCATAATTTTCGTCTCTTTACCGGTATAGATAACCAGGCCGATAATCCAGCTGGTATTTCTTAAAGTTGCGCCACGCAATAACATATGGTTATGTTTTAGTAATACTTTTTCTTCTTCGAAATGATAAATACCGTTAAATTTGTAAATGAGCTCGTTGGGTAAATCGCACTCAACCGTACCGCTTAAATCGCTAGGGTGCGTTTCCTGATTCATACCGGGAACGTAGTGTCTTATTTTAAGATTATTTTCACCGTCTAAATTCACCGTCTCGATGTAACAAACGCCGGCTTCGCAACTGCACTGCAATAGCAGCAAATCGGCCGGAAAACTTTCGTCGTTGTAGACTCGAACGAGATCGCCAACCTGAATATGACGCCATTCTGTAGACTCCCAGTCGAGATAACGTAAAACCTCGGCGACCTTTCGATTTACACGTCGATCGGCTCTGTGTCTATGGAAATCTTCGAGTATTTCTTTAACACCGGATAATGATAAAATTATAGTTAACGGAATCAAAGTCGTATATCTACCCAGCGACGCAGCTTCCGGAAATTGTTGTACGATGGCGACCAGTAAAAAAAATACATTCGTTAGGTTGTGAAATTGCTCGAATAGGAATTTCGGTAAGAACGTAAACGCGTTGTATTTAGTGGTGGATATGGAATTAGATATATAGCGTTGTGATTGCTGCCCATTCACGATGATTTTTCGGTGTGCAGATGAGGCGAACGTGTCATCTCGCTCATTGTTCATCTCTCTTCTTATTGAATAGCCGATGCCGAATGCATCGTTTTATCGACGATGATTTTTCCTTACGCCAATCGGTCTCATTTTCAACCCATACTTTTTTTTAACCAAGACCACGTCGAAAATACCTGAGAAAATTAATCGTTTTATAAACAGGTGCCAATAAGTAGGTATATAAACATAATATTACCGGCTAAATTGATAACGAAATTTTGTTTAGGAATCATTTAAAATTCAGACCAGGCAGGGTATTTACCAAATAGATATGACTATGTCGTACGACGGACTGACGGATTAAATGCTTGAAGTTTTTTTTTTTTTTTTTTTCAACGGGTACTTTTTTTTAATCAAGCGAAGTGCTAAGTATACAAATATACGTGTAAGTAAATGGCACGAGTGGATTGTTAATAAAACTCACCGTTTAAGTGAAGACATTATAAAACATACAGAAACATTAAATATTTTAAATCATCTCGGTTATGGACAAGTTAAATACGTCATTCAAGCGCACACGTACTTTAGATAATTATGAACACTCAAATTTTACGTAAAAAAAAAAAATACCTGCGTATCAAATTACACACATAAATGCATTCAACGTCGAACTAGTAACGTTCGCACTCACACTGAATTTACATTACACTACAGTCTAGTCCGGCAGTCGCCTGTGAGGACAAGAAACCTCGCGATAAGAACTAAATAATAGTTAGGGTTGGTGGGGAAAAGCAAGGTAATGTAAAAAGCGAACAAGGTTTGTAAGCTTCATATTTAATGATATTGAAGCGCTAGTGGTTCATTATTATGTATTATTTTAGATTTTTTTGTGTGAAAAAATATGACGTAAAGTAAAAGTAATTACTTATTTGATTTGGCAATCGAATCTGATGTGTGAAGCACTAAAACAAATTACGTGATTAATAAACTTAATAATAATGGTTCAATTGAATTCAGCGAACATGAAAATGAATGGGAAAAAGAATTCATAGACGTTAAGAACTGAAAGATTTACTCACGAACATTGAATAAAAAATAATATTGCAAATTAAATATCTATTCGGCGATAAAGTCTTTTTTTCTCATTACTTACTTACCATTTTTATGACCAATTACTAGGGATGAAAGAACAACGAAAAAACAAGACCCATAAACGTAAAAAACATGTAATTCTAGCGAACAAGAACAAAAAAAGAACAACAAAGTTAAGTGATTGAAAAACAAAACAAAAACGAGAACAAGAAAAGAAATTTTACTATTTTTGAGGAGTAAGAAAAAACTTTGAAAATTCATTTGAAAGAACAGTAATAACAACAAGAATAACCATTTTTTTCTTTTCTTTTTTGAATTTCAGCTGACAATTCTTCGATTTGTTGTAATTTAAGCGCATTTCAGTGATTTTTTTCCGAGATCTTAGTTTCGTTTTCATTAACTTTTTCATTAATTTGATGAGTTTTAGTTAGATTTTCAAAAATATGGCCGATTAAATTTAGGAGCACAAACCAACAAGAGCGAAAACAGGGAACCAAACAAAACCAAATAAAAAACAAAATCAGTAAATGAGAACAATATTTCAAAAACTGCGAAGAACAAAACCAGAGCAAAGTTTAAAAATTCTAAGAACAAAAATTTTGGTTTGTAAGAACAATAACAAGAACGAGGACTAAAATTCACTCGTTCTTCCATTCCTGCCAACAGGCCCACAGCCAACCGTAATTAGCAGAGGAGGCTGGATAAACATCCTATGACAGGAGCGCAGCTAAGAAGGATTGGAGATGTGACTCCACCTTGCTCATGGAATAAAAAAACTTGAAAATTGTTTGCATAAACCTTTAGTCTGATTTGCTATGTCATATTGCCAATGGAAACCAGACTGTTACAGTCTATCGATCTACAGCGGATGAGGGGGAGGGAAGAATCAACAAAATCCGTTTTGAGGTCATGGAAGACTTTACCATTTTTGACCATGTCAGATATTCAGTGGCGTAGCAAGGAAAGGAATGGGTGAACAGTTCCTCGGGCGGAAAAAATTAAAGGACTCCAATAGTTGAATAGCGATTTGAATAATCATTTGTCCATTTTCAAATTGCATCTTCTCATGAATTTTAATTGTTTAAAAATTTTCTTTTATAAAAATTTCGTCATCCGCTCTTTCGGGCAATTTATTATTAAGTACTACTTGCTTTATCTATAAGAGGTGAGTTCTGAGAAGTTGAATTTTTTTATCGCACACTCTTCACAAAAAAACATAGTCACTGTTGAAACTATTCTATCAGTGATTTAATTTCATCAAATTGGTGGGTGGTGAGAGGAGTGAAATAGGGTGGCAAATTTTATAAACTAGCAGATTTTTGAGTTCGCAAATTTAAAAAGAATTAACAAAAATGCTCCAAAAATGTGAAATAATTAAAATTTTTGAGCTTTGAGATTTTTAAAATGTTTGGTTCGCAAGTTGCTCAAACCCTGCTTATTCTCCTTTTGCCCTTATGTCTGCAACACTGTCAGTAGTTCAAAACGGGGGGGGGGCAGCGATTTTTCCCAAGTAAAAATTCATTCCTAAAAGCGATAAAATGGTAAAATTCAATAAATTTTGAGGCACAGAAATGCATCAGAATACTAATTTCTGGACTCCTAACCCTCAAAATTTTGCAAAATTTTCGCCCTTGCTTCGCTCGGGTATGTAAATTCTACTTTTTAAGAAAAATTTTTTGCAAGGTATTGTTACACCGCTGAATTCGGGGTAGGTCAGAAACCGATGAAATTTAGAAAATAAGCTTAGATTGGCGACGGATTCTATACTTTGGAGTGAAGTTGAACTGGGGTTAAAATTCAGTTATGACCAAATTTGGATGAGAAGGTGCTGAGGGGCTGAAATCGCAAAAAATGTTCCTTTTTGAGCTAATCAGTAGGCAATCTGAAGTTACATTGCAGATCCAAAAATCAGCTTCTCATGTCATTTTGAAGGAGAGATATGAGGGTTTTTTTCCTTTTTGACCTTGAAAAAGAGATGTTCTTCCATAATATCTTCTCCAAAATAAGCTAAGAATCTGAAATTTGGTATGTAGACTTGGTAGCGGCCATACATGCTTCTATTGGAGGGTTTTCACTTTTTAGACCGACTGCGCCCCCTTACAGACCAGAAATATGGTATTTTGGTCGGATTTTCTCATTATTTGAGTTTGTTTCTCGCATAACTCCCCACCAACTTGATCTAGGGTGGTTGATATTTGATATAAGATTTAATATGGCTCTTAGATCTTTTGAGGTTTTCAAGTATTCACTCCAATGTCTATCTGTATCCCTACCACTGTTCAAGAAAAAACATCCCAGAATACACTTTTTGATCTTTAAAATGTTCATTTTATCGGAATTTGCCCTCATCCCTTTGCTCGGACATTTCGGGACGTACCATAAAATGGAAACCCCTCATTAAGCTCTTCCTGGCTACTCCACTATCCTATGGGTGAAAAAAAATTGTACAACTTTTTTAAAGTTTTAATTATCGATGAATAAATGCTCTTAATTCGTAGGTATAGTTTAGTACAATTAAAGTCTTCTAATACCATTAAAAATTGAAGTATCTTACAAACCGTCACTTCCTATGTCGATGGAATTTTACCGGGGGATGCCCAGCTCAGCTTGAGTGGGTGCTGAGCATTTCCTAGCACCTCCTGGCTACAGGCCTGCATGCTAATCACGAAATCATTTTAAATTTCCCCCAAAGAAGTGCTTAATTCATCGTTCCGTTCTATAACGGAATTAAGTAAAGTACGTATTTACTTGAAATCGTTTTTTTTTCCATTGATAATTCAAAATAATGCCTTTATTTCAATTCATTATTTTCTAATACAATGGTTCATAATTACACGACATGAATAATGATGCGATCATTATTTTATTTCTTTTAAACAATCGTGTACTTTATAAAAGTTAGGTGATAGAGGTACCCACTCATTAGGAATTAATTGGGTAACGTGACTTAAGATGCTGACAAATAAACCAACATTTTAAGCGTAGGTTTGTTCATAAATGAAAATTAAAATCCTGGTAAAACGCTGTCAGTACTTAAACCTAACGGAATTATTAACATTCGCATACAGGAACAAAAATTATTAATTGACAAAAAAGAAAGCAATTTTGGGGCGAAAATTTTTTCATGAGTACAATTCACTGATCTGTAAACGACATACGCACAGGTCCTCCTCAACTGTACAAATTTTGATCATTTCAGTATAAATTTACATCATTTCTCAAACCACAATGCTCTTCGAACTAATCACGTAAATGATAATTATCTTGTATACGTGAATACCTCACTAAGATTCGATTATAAAGCTTCAGATTCTAAATCTGCGCTAATGATCATGATCAATAGGCCTACGTATTCCATTACTGTATCTGCGATCACTATTAGCTTTATTTGTATGTAAAACTTGACTAACGATTTTCTCACCACCCATTGTCTTTTTCTCCCATTTTCTTATACCTCTGTTGTTCTTTTGTTTTCACTATGATGCGCATTTCAATAGATAGCTCGCAACTGTCTTATATTGTAAGGTAAGTCACGTCTTCACTTCTTCACAGTTTGCTTCATTCCGTACATTTTAATCCATTTAGGTACCTAAATTTTCAAAATACATATCTCGTATGCATAACGAGAAGTACCTGAAAAAAAGGTACTAAAATATCTGCAAAATTCTTCTCATCCTTGCTTCCACTACTGACAATGATAAAAAACAAAAATAACAATCATTTAATACAAAGTGTCACACATTACCCGATATAAATCGGCATTAATTAGTTTTAAAAACAACAGCTAGGTTAGATGCGCATAAAACAGATAAATACCGTAGTATGTAGCAATTTGAATCGGTAGGTACATATTAAAATTCATATTTATAATCGTGATCGAACTTTGGTCACGAGACCGACTGATCGTTTATGCGTATTTCCAAACCAATACGTTCGATACAAGATCACCAGGCATAAGTCAATAAATACAGCGACTATGGGAACGATGATTAAATTCAACCAGAACACAGGAGTAGAGAACATCATCGAACCCATACCCATTAGATCAGGATCCAACAGGGGCGTATCCCACAGATAACTATAAATAAACAATACCGGAATCCAGAGCATGGTCGTAGATACGGCGAGAATAATCGATATTTTGGTCCAATGTAAAATATGTATACTACATTTGATCAACACGAGTAGTAAAATATTGGTGTACACGGTGTGACCTTCGATGTAGATATGATTAGATAGACCATTTTGCCAAACGGTGTTCGAACGAAATGAGCCAATTGTAATGAAAAGTAAAATACTCGAGTGCCATACACCGTTGAGCAAACAAATATAAAAACTCTTCGTATCGAACCAATTGTTACGTTTATAGATGGTATGATCGGTTAACAATCTATGCTCGGAATAGTCTTTATCAAATATACCGACGGCTATGGTAGCTCCATCGGTGAACAGTACGTTGAACAAGGTGAAAGCCCAATCGTCGAAGAATGAAGTGCCAGACCAGCCGCTCGCCGACGATAGGAAAAGCAACGTTATAGCGATCGGTATATTTTTATAATAAATATAATATATCAGTTTGCAAGCTCTGTTGTAATTCCACGTACCGTGAATGAATAGCAATCTTTTTAAATGTTTAAATATTGCGATAGAGTAATCGGCAGCGTGAACAGCTTGTAATCCTTCGACACCGGAGATACCAACACCGATAGTAGCCGTTTGTATCATAGCAACGTCATTGGCTCCGTCACCGATGGCCAACGTCACCCATTGGGTTCGGTTTTGAACGTAATTCACAACCATGGCTTTTTGAAGAGGGATCATTCTGCAGCATATGACAATATCGCAATTCATCGATAACGTAATGAAGTAATCGGAGAAATCCGAGTTTAGTAGTAAACTGAGAGCGTTTCCGTTGACAATCAAAGCTGTTTTCTTTTTGGTGTTCATTTTATTTGAGAGTTCGACGCAATTACGTTGAAGTTCGACCAGATTGTTGGAGTTTAAGATGAATATGAGGTTATTGGTGGTTAAAAGTTTGGTAGAGTAACCGATATTGATGGCTGTCTCTTGTTTATCTCCGGTTAACATCCATATTCTGATACCGGCTTTAATAAAAGTATCGATCGTTTCGGGTACTTCTTCTTGCAGCTTATCTTCGCAAGCGACCGCTCCTAAAAGACGTAGATCTTTTTCGATCTTCTCAGCTGTTTTGGCTACGGCTACGGTTCGCGATTGTAATGATAGTTTAGCTTTTTCGAACAGCTTGATCCATTTATTGAATTCGTTCTGATTAACGTCTGCCATTGCAATACATAACGTTCGTAAGCCTGCTACGGCGAAAGACATTACGTGCTCGTTTGTAATGTCTTTGATTGGAGATCCGCTCGATAGACGAGAGAAAATCATATCGTCGCTGCCCATTACGTACAACATTATTTTTTTATCCGGTGTTTTTACCACTACCGTTGATCGACGACGTTCGTTCGTGAATTCTATATCGGCCAAGATTTCGAATCTGTAGAAATGAATTTACACGTAATTAGGTTTAAACGTTATAACGTCTTCATAATTAACGAAAAGAATGGCAAATTTTGTAAAAGGTGTTTCAAAAATGAATCATCAATCGTTTGCTAACAATCTACATTCGTCATATCGTAAAATTTGACCAAACTATTCATAGTCTGTTCAATTTAAATTGAACCCTCCCCCCCACTACAAATATAATTATTACAAACCAATCAGATTGCGAGGAATCCAATATCCAGTAGAATTCTAGCAATTTGATTGGTTGAGAGCACACTGTTTACATTTTTGTTCTGATAACCAGTGCTCAATTTTAATTGAACAGATTATACCTCATTTTGAAAATACCTTGTACTTCAAAGAGTATCCATTTGTTCGAAGTTCGATGGAATTTCAACTTGTTTAATTTTTTATTTAAAGCTTTCGCGTACTGAACAAATAGAATAATAATTGAAAAACACTTACTCAATATCGGTATCCATAACGGTAACGATAGCTTTGTTGTAATTTCTATTCTTCAATACGTAACCGTGCATTTTGGCAGCGTTAATCAAAGCCAAATGATCAGGCGACGATGCAAAATACTCCAAGGTTCGTGTGGTCTTATTAAAGACCGGGATAATTCCAGGGCAGAGGCAAATAGCGAGGAAGAAATGATCGCAAGTTGAATTCTGTGTACATTTGATCTTCAGCTTTTCAATATTGCTAATCGAGTATATTTCCCCATCAACGGAGCACATACGAAACTCCAAACTATTCTGCGTCAATGTACCAGTTTTATCGGTAAAGATATACTTCACCTTACCCAGATCTGAGTTTAAATTCGATGTCATAGCTTTGGCATGAATAGATCTGGGTTTGTAGAACATTTTCATGTCGTTATTTATAAAACTAGCTTGAACTAGTTGGACTAGCTCGAGGTAGATTTGCAACGAAATAGGTATCATGAAACTATACCCAATGGCGAAGGTTAAAATGGTATGGATGCTGATATCATCGGTCTCGCTTAAAGGTAAATACCAAGCGACGTTTTTCTTATTATAATTCCAAACTATATACATAACGCTGTTGAACAATGTTAACAAAACGAACACGCTGAACAAAACCATCATATGCCAATTGATAATATCACTTTTGCTAGATTTTTTGTGCTCTTTACGGCGCGAATTATGCGATATTTTAGTATCGATTCCGGTGTATATAACGATACCGCAAATCCAATCGGTGTTTCGAAGTATGGCACCTCTAAGCAAGAGTTGATCTTCGCTGAGAGCTATTTTAGCATGGCCCGTTGGTATCATCATACCACTGAAGCTGAATATCATCTCGTTCGGTGGGTCGCAGATAATCACACCTCTCAGCTTCTTTATATTATCGATACATTTATCGAGCATTTGAAAAGGTACCCTTCTAATTTTTAAATTACTTTCGCCGTCCAAATTGACCGTCTCGACGTACGCCAATCCGGCCGAACTATCGCTACCGCACACTAATAACAAATCGGCCGGGAATTCGAGATTATTCTTTACTCGGATTACTTCTCCGACCTTGATCTCGTGCCATTTAACATTCTGCCACGAATTATTCTTCCACACTTCGGTCAGTCTGGAATTAACTTTTTTATCTTCGCGATGACGCATGATATCTTCGTATAGCTCTTTTAGACCGGTTACAATTAAAATTATTATCAGCGGGGTAACGGTGGTGTATTGGCCCATAGGCGAAACGCCTGGCAGTTGTTGGATAATCGAGATACAAAAAAAGAATAAATTACTATAGCTGCGGAATTGAGTCAATAAAAATATCGGTAAAAAAGTAAACACGTTGTACTTGGCGGTTACTATGTAATTCGAAGGGAATTTAAACTTTTGATTTTCGTTAATCAAAATGGTCCGATACTTATTGATTCTTTTTTGCATCCCGCACGATTTTTTAATTTTACTACACGGTCATGCTTGGTAAATCTGCCGGACAAAAGATTAATTAGCGAGATAATTAAGGTATCTTCATCTTCTCGAGCTACTGCCCTCTCTCATATCAGTACCTTTTTAAACACATTTCCGTCCAACGAATACCTATCAAATATTACTCGGTGTCATTACGTATCGATAGATTAATTTTAACGTTGAATAACGCGAGTAAAAAAAAAAACATGAACGATTTGATCGTAAACGAAATTCAAACTTGAAAAAAAATCGAAAATTGCGATAAAAATACGTAAATAATCATGTTATACTTTTTGTGGAACCGCGCGCACCATCGACATCAACTTCCAAATTCCATCTTTAGTAACCATTTAATTATAGGTATTTACAAAGGGTTTCTATTTTGACGATTTTTTGATTTTGAAACAACATCCAAATACCTATAAAAATAATTAAAACAACGTTTAACATTATTAATAACGATTTATAAATTTTTTTTTTTCGTTTTTCATTTTATTTAAAAAATAAAACTTCGTACAAAAATTAAATAAGTTAAATAATTAAGTAAATAAAAAAAAAAGTTGTATAAAAATTTCTATTTTACGGTGTTATATGTGCATATCCGGTTGAGTATGCGACACTTCCATAAAGATCGGAAGCCGGTGATCCCTGCAAAAGAAAAACAAATAAAGTGATCAGTGAAATGCATTTAATAACATTCGAATAATAAATGGAGAAATAATAGGAAAAAAGTCGCTTCAATATGAAATTCTTCCATTTTTTTTCATCCTTTTAATCACAACACAAACACGAAATTAAAATGGTATTCAAAATCAGTCTTAAAATTCCTAAAAACAGGAGTTTAAATCGAAATTACGATACAATAACTTGGCAAATGTCGAAATACTCCCAGAATTTCAATCATAAAGCAATACTTTTCATTATGCTTATAGTTTTTTTTTTTTTTATTATCATAATTTTAAAAATTTTTAAATACCTAAAACTAACAATCCATTTAGTTTACCTTCATCTTAATCATGTTGAATTATAATTGCAAATTAAAAGCACATGAAAATCTCGAATTAAATAATTTTTTAAAATTAATTTACGCGTTACAGATAAATCTAGGTAGATACCTGCAAATATCTGTTCAGTTCTTGTTGCGTGTCAAAGATCATGACCATGAATGGTGATCCAGGCACATGCTCTCCGGCCCATTTAACTTCCACTCTATAATCTCCTGGTTCAGTTGGATCATATTTACACAAAATTGTTCTATCTTTTTGACTCTCTCTTTGCATTTCAACTCGAAAAGCTCCTAAAATTTACATAGATATTTGATATTATTATTTTATGAAAAAACATGACATCATTGCAATGATTGAAGAATAGAACGTGAGCGGGAACAAAAGAACAATAGAAAAACAAAAATTTTGGAGACAAAAATTAAGGACAGAACAGGCGAGGGGAGGGGGTTTCAGGGAAATCTTTTTTGGGTCCCAGAAGACCACTAAGACCATTTTTTTACCTATGCCAATTCGGTGAATCGGCTCAGTTTGGCGGCCGATCACGTTAATATGAGTGGGGATGGCCTTGGGATCAAAGTTCAGTTATGCCCGAATTTGGGAGAGGGGGTGCTGATGGATGTAAAATGCAAAAATTGTTCCTTTTTGAGCTATTTGATAGAGAATCCAAATTTGTACAACACATCCAAAAATCAACCTCCTAGTACAATTAGGAGGGGAGATTTGAGAGTTTTTCCACTTTTTGAACTTGAAAAGGGCTGTTCCTCCCCAATCTCCCCACCAAATTGAGCCAGGAAGTTGAAATTTGATATGTACATTTAGTAACGGTCCTAAATGTGTCTTTTGGGGGTCCTGACGTTTCACCTCCATTGCACCCCTACAACCCCAAAAATGTGGTTTTTTGATCGGTTTTTCTTATTTTTTGAGTTTGTTCTACGCGTAACTCCCCTCCAAATTGAGCTAAGAAGTTGAGATTGGGCATGTAGATTCAGTAGGGACTGAAGATGTGCCGGGGGGAGGGGGGACTTTTCAGCCACGTTGTACCTGCTCACACCTTCAAAAATGTGGTTTTTTGATCGTTTTCTCTTATTTTTTGAGTTTGCTCCTTGCATAACTCCCTTCGAAATAAGCCAGGAACTTGAAATTAGATGTATACATTCAGTACGGATCCTAGGTTTGCATTTGAAGGGTTTCGACATTTTAGCCTCGTTGAACCCTTCCTGCCCTGAGTAATACCCATAATTAGGAAAAACGTATCCATTTTCTATGTCATATGGTCAATGAAAACCAGGCTATTAAGGTCTAACGAGGGAGGTATATTATCCGTTTTGGGGTCGTAGAAGACCATTACAACCATTTTTGACCATGTTAAACATCCCCCCTCCCTCCCAACTGGAAATCATTTGCTCAGCTCAATATCAACCAATTTTGCATCAAATTTCGGAAATGAGTTTCGATTGGCGGCAGATTTGATATTCTGGAGTAAGATTGAGACTTCGGGTCAAAATTCAGTTATGCCCAAATTTGTTGGAGGGGGTGCTGAGAGGCTAAAATCGTAAAAATTGTTCCTTTTTGAGTCAATCAATAGAGCATCCAAAGGTGTATAACATATCAAAAAATCAGTTTTCTACGTCAATTAGAGAAGTTTCCCTCTTTGTGACCTTGAAAAAGGTTTGTTCCTCCCCTCTCTTCACTCCAAGTTGAGCTCGTCTGTAGCAAGTTGAAAACTTTCTGTATCGGCTATCGTATTTTTCGATTCGACTTGTTGTTTCATTCCTTATCCTTATTTTATTTAAATTTGGATTCAATTTTATTTTCCGTTTGGTAGCTATCTTGCGATTTTGAGTAAAATCTCATCATTGATCGCAAGCCTATTCGATCAATGATTTTTACTCGAAAATTTTCATTTGGAAGAAAACAGAAGTAAAACAACAGGACAAGATTGGAACAAAAAAAGGTAATTTTTGTAGTAAAACGCGAGAACTAAGAACAACAATTTTGTCGTCCAAGAATAAAAGAACGAAGAGCTGGAAAAAATTCCACTGTTCTTAGATTACTAGGTCACACTGAGCAAGATTACCTTTAGGTCCTCTGACTCGAACGGTCAATTGGCCAGCACCTGCTCCTCGAGTATCGCAAATAAATCTACTTTGGAACATGGCTAAAACACCATGTTCGATGCCAGGTCCGTATACTCGAACCTTGCTCGGATCAGGGGCTCCACTCACTCTTAGAACGAATGGACTTCCAGGTACATCGACACCTATCGAAGAACGAAATCATTATGTACTACGAATACACCGCTAATTGTAATACGAATCGGTACACTTGGTAATAAATATATCCAAATTGATGATTGGCATCATCGTCGTCGTCAACGTACCTCCATATTTAACGGTAAGGGTATGTTTTCCAGGTTCTTGAGGTTTAACATTTAATGTGAATGTGCCATCGCCGTGATCGTATAGTTCGCAATATGCTACTTTATGAGGACCGACGCAATGAGCACTTAATTCTCCTACAACGTAATTAACAAATCACAAATGTAATTCGATGTAATTATTAAATATCACCAATACTTTGACAGGCTACCCCTATACTTGAATTTTACACATGAAATACGGCAAATTTACCTGGTCCAGCTCTTCTGGTATCAATAAAGCTTCTGATATCTTTGCCAACGGTACCGATTCCAAGACCGTCTCCGGTACACAGCACTTTACTCGCATCACATACTGCGTTCACAGTAACCTTTAGAGGGCATCCTTTGACTTGTCTATCAGACCACATAACATTTAATAAATAAGCTCCGGGATTGGTAGGGGTATACGTAGCTTTATAAATACGATCGCCGATATTCTGCAGCGATACTTCGATATCGTGTTTGACTCCGGTTAACGTTACTTCAGGTACTCCTAAAAAATATCCATCGTTAAAATAGGTTCTATTCTTGAAACTATACCGATAGTAAATTTATCATCATTACATAAATATGGTACTAACCGGGACCAGCTTGCGTTCCATCTATGGTAAATTCAGCCTGTTGTGCGCACATAGCAGACGCCAATCCTTTACCAGTCAATATGACTCTAACACCGCTGGCTGTACTCTCAGCTAATCCATGGAAAGGTGAATTTGGCAATGGGAAACCGCCATAAAGCAATGACAAAGAATGCGGCCCAGGATTACGAGGTGTTAACGAGCACTGTACCGTATCTGGACCGAGGTGTTCGATATTTACTGGTATCGTAGTGCCATGGGGAGCTTCACAAGTGCCAACAAGTTCACCTAGAAAAAGCAAACAGTTCTATAAGTCGATAATACAGATAATTCATGCCGTCAATTTAGCTCAAAAATAGCCCAAGCCCGATTAAAAATTCACGGAGAGCGGAAATTTTGTTTATAATTACGGTGAAGCATGCATTTCAATATTCTCGAGCTTCTCTTAAATCCATGCATATTTTGCCCTCTTTTGGAGAGCTACAGAGAAGCTTTCCAAATAACGCATTTACGAAAAAAATTTTGAAACAAAAGTTGTCGAGTGTTGAAAAACAAACATTTTTAGTTCTTTGACTTTTTTCCACAGGAGGTCGTGCGAAGGAGCTAAGGCGTTCAGAAAAAAAATATATTTTTAAAAATCTCCAATTGACACGAATAATTCTCAAAAATCTGCTTAGTTCTCATTTAGTAGCATTTTTCTTGCATAGTACTTCCCACTATTATGTAAAATAACAAAAATGTAGCATTGTTCCCTTTTCTCAGAGAAGTAGGGTGGGGGTAGCCTCCCAAAAGGTTGTTAATGTATCAAGAAATAAGCCCCTTATGCTGAAAAATTTGAAAAATTGATTCAAATAAACGTTGTAGAGCTTTGAAAAACAAACATTTTCATTCTTTTACTTTTTTTCCTAGGTGGTCATGCGACGGAGCTATGACGAAAATAAAAAAAAGCGATGCTTAAAAATTCTCCTAGAAATGAATAATTTACGCCTATGCGAGGCAAGTATAAATTCCAACGAGCCAAAAAATGACTGGGTATGATACAGGGGTTATTAAGCTTCTGAAGGAGAGGTTCAAAATCCGAAATTTGAAAAATTTTGGACTTTGGTATCGATTTCTGAGGTCTAAAATTTACTGCTCTGGTTTAATGAGAGTTTTCAGCTTTTGGACCTAAATCAAACTCCAAAATGGAGTGTTACAATTTCAAAATTTTACAAAATGCACACATATGGATATCCGATTCGGTATACAGGTTTTCCAATGCGTTGTTTTGAGATTTTGGAATTATTAAGGTCTAAGACAATTTTAGAGCTTATTAAATTAACACCAATGTATGAAATTTTTCAAATTTTAGATTTTGAAGCTCCCCTTCAGAAGCTTAAAGTGAGACCAGAGATCTAATTATTGTCAATATCGATTTTCGCGATCACAAAAGCCCCTGCATAAGACTCATTCAATTTTAGGTTCGCTGCAATTTATACGTATTTCACTCGCATCGGAGTAAATTATTCATTTTACAGGAATTTTTACTTTTCTTTCTTTTCGCCATAGCTTCGTCCCATGACCACATAGGGAAAAAAGTATCCCTCATTATTCAGTAGAAAAGGTAAACAGGTACAGTAAGGCTGAAAAGTCGAGATTACCAAAACACACATCTATTACCTATGCTAAATCTACATACAAAATTTTTACTTCCTAGCCCAATTTGGATGGGAGATATGCGAGGATCAAATTCACAAAATTAGAAAAATCAATCAGAACTACATTGTGGGGGCGTGGTCGCTGAGGGGGTGCAATGAAACTGAAAATTCGAAACTCATAAAAGGCACATCTAGCATCTTTACTAAATGTACATACCAAATTTCAACTTCCTAATTCAATTTTGCAGGGAGATAGGTGAGGAACAGCTCTTCTTTAAGGTCAAAAAGTAGAAAACCCCTCATATCTCCCCTCCTAACTGACCTAGCAAGTTGATTTGTGGATATGTTATACTACCTTGGATTCTCTATCAATTGGCTCAAGAAAAAAACAATTTTTGTGTTTTGGGCCCTTCAACACCCCCTCCTCCAAATTTGGGCATACCTAAATTTTGACCCAAATTCGTTTCCTTTCATATATATATATATATACCTAATTTGCCACCAAACTGAGCCGATTGGGCGAACTGGAGTGATTTTGGTAGGTATCTAGCAAGTTAAAAAATTTCGTTCTTGGAGGGGGATGGGCCAAAAACCTACATTTTTGCGGTTTTGATAGGATGCAATGAAGCTGAAAAGTCGAAACCCCCAAAAGGCACACACTTACGACCCCTAATAAATCTAAATACCAAAGGGTATAGCCGGTTAAGTATGGGGTTTTGGCCTTGGAAACCGATTTTGACCG
>FIZR01021907.1:0-20844 GCA_900060175.1 Ferrisia virgata
TTTTTTTTTTTTTTTTTTTTTTTTTTTTTTTTTTTTTTTTTTTTTTTGATGAGAGCAGTTTTATTTTTATGAAGAAATCTACATTCAATTTTGTAAAACTGATTTTTTGTCATCATAGAATAAAACCAGCTACTCGAGTACCACAAACATAACACGTTAGGTGAATAAGTTGCCTATTTTGAAAATTGAAAAGGCAAATATTGTTCCCCAATTTTTCAAGAGCAATTTCAATTTTTTGAAATGAGTAACTTATTCTTATTCATATAGGTAACGTGTTTTTTTGGGAGTTATTCGGTTATAAATCCAAATTTTAAGTCTTGACAATCTCCTATCAGACACCCTTCATTGGTATAATTAGCTAGTTTATTCTCTAAATGTGAGTGCATCGTAATAATCTATCAGCGAACATGATTTTTTTTAATGCTCCATCCAAGAGTAGGAACCTATACATCATTGTATCGCTGATTAATCATTATTATTAGATATTTATTGAAATTTACTTATTTTTTAAAAATTTTACGCCACTTATCTATTTATTTTCAATTCGTAGATAACTGACCATTTATTTCAAGGTAATCTCAATTTTGGATTAGATTTAGTTTCTTTAAATCTGCAACGTGGTCGTGATCATGGACTGCCGCCGTATAACGATTGGAGAGAAGTATGTGGACTGAAACGAGCCAAATCGTGGAATGATCTCGAAGATATGATGGATGTGGAGGTAATTTAATACCGAATGGTATACCTTTTCACGATACGGATAGCATGGTACAGATGGGTATTTAATTTAACGAATGTGCAATGTTCATGCATATTACAGACCATCGAACGTTTAGCTTCCTTATATAATAGTGTAGATGAAATTGATTTATTCGTTGGCGGAGTCTCTGAAAAGGCTACTGCTGGTGCACTTTTGGGTCCAACGTTTGTCTGTCTCATTGGTGATCAGTTTTCAAGACTACGACGTGGTGATAGATTCTTCTATGAAGAAGGTGGACAACTTTCATCATTTTCAGAAGGTAATACATAGTTCATTCGTAACATATTATTGGTTATACTTGACATCTCTACAAAAAGTACAGATCGATAAGCAAGTCAACGTTGTACACCGTATAAGGGGTAGGTACATTTTTCGGTAAAAGGCGACGAATGGAATTAATAATCTATCTACCAGTATTTTCATGCATACGAAGGCATACACGTATATGTTCATAAATTGCTTGAAACAATTAACAATTTATATTCTTAATTCAGTTATTTATAAAGTTTCTTGATATCATTTTTGTGAAATTTGATCTTTTTTTTTCTTTTCATAATTTATTTGATTTATAGCCCAACTGAAAGAATTAAGAAAAACTAGTCTCGCTCGTATTCTGTGCGATAATTCAGACAACATAGTAGTTATGCAACCGTTAGCATTTTTCAAGCCCTCGCTGCTGTACGTAAATACTTTGAAAATATCAAATTCATATAATTTTTATGCCTCTATTCAGGTTAAGTCGGTAGACTACATAACGATTTTGTGTTATTTTATTAATGCGCATTTCAGAAATCAAAGGGTTCCTTGCGATAGTCAAGCAATCCCTAGAGTAGATCTAAAAGCATGGGTAAATGAAGTTCCAGCGGTTCCGTAATCTTTTATAAAGTTACAATTAAATAAAATAGCAGGTCGTACCTATCCACCTACCAAACTAGTACTCATTCAACAGCGTATATATTTCAAATGAACTATGAGGTAGGAAAAAAAAACGAAGTTTCCTTTAGTTGAATTTTCGATCGAATAAACTTATCCGTACTTATTTCTTCGAAATGTTATTTTGCTTCGATAGCAAATCAATAAATCTGAATCAGTTTCTTATACTTTCATATATTATGCATAAATGTCTCACAAATAAATAAGTTATTCCTGTTATTCAGATTTTTACAATTTTTGTTGTAAATTGGTTGAAAGTACATACATGCAAATTAATATCATCGATTATTTCAACGCATTAAACTTCTTGTAAGGTACATTGTACGTGAGTATAGTCTAAATACCAAGTTTTCGGTATCTATAAAAAAATCTATAAAAAAAATATTACCTAATTGTTTACTCGTATGGCATGGCAGAAGTTTTCTCTTTCTACATTCAGTTTCAACAGTTACATAGATAGAGGTTCAAAATGGTTAAGTAAACGGCATTATTACACGAAATCTAATTAGACAAACTTTCATATGATGGATCGTAGAAATGTATCAGAAAATGTTTCGCCTTCCCAGATAGGTTGGTAAGTTTTACATAGCTAAAATAAATCTAATTTTATAGAAATCCATAGCGTAGCCTGAAGCATCGCGTCTGAAATACATATTTCACCAACTCTATGATTGTACATATAAGTGGTGAACAGAGATAAACCAATATTCGAGTTGAAGATAAACTACCTTCTTCCCTGATGTAAACAAAAGACCTTTAACTACCTTCAACAAACAGTTTTGTTAATATCCTTATCACGTTTTATCGAAATAGTTGAAAAATATGCCGTACAATATTGCGTGCGTTACATGGTACATGTGTGTTGAAAGGTGAGTACGTATTTGAGTCGAACTTGTATAGGTAAGAATACATATATATCAAGATGACTTTTCAAGTGCCTAGTACCTTAGCTACCAAATATTCAAATTTTTCGTTGTTTGGGTTCCTCGTGTGCGAATTCGATATGACCGTTATTAAATGTGATTTTTTTTTAGATGTGCCGTTTAAATTTGTCTAGCACGTATACGCGTGCAACATTTTTCAAAACTTTTCATCCATAAAACAAATATCATCCGCAATTTAAAACAAATTTATGAAAATCAAGTTTTAGAACAATCCGGTGTAAGTCTCTAGTTCGTTTCTGGAATAACTTATACACAAAAAAACTACTCGCCGAATAGTGCTACTGTATATCGATATGATTTACTATGTACATTGACTGCATCTGCGTTGGAATCGGTTATATTCTCATTGTACACGGTCATCAGGGTGGTTCAAAAATTCACGTAAAAATTTTTTGTTTTCATTTTTGCTCTTCACCTCCTAAAGATGTTCTCCCGCAGTCAAAAACATCTCATAAAAACTTTCAGGTCAAAAAATAATTTCAAGTGATGCTACGCCGAGACTTCATATGATGGTTGAAACGGCCCGATAGCGAAGCAACTCTACCGCGTGATTGTAGTGGAACGTAGCGCTCGTTCGGGCCAACGCGTTTCCATGCGTTTGCAAGTTTGTTGCATAAAGCCATCTGGCGATGTGCCACGTTGAAATATTCACCTCAGTTGTTCCCTCTGTATTCAATTTACCAATCTAAATTCTTGAATACAATTACTAAACCTTTGTACCTTTAATAAAATGAAAGAAAAAATAACATTTCAGCCTGATTTTCGTGAGATATTATATTCATGAAAATTGAAACAGTATGTTTTTTTTTCATAATCAGTATTAAGGGTAGGAAGAGTTCAGTGGAATTAAAAAGTTGAGCCCGTAAAAGGCACAACTAGGAACCCTCATAAATCTACATGCTAAATTTCAACTTCCTAAATCAATTTGAAGCGCAGTTACTCTAGAAACAAAATCAAAAAATAAGAAAAAACGACCAAAAACCTACCCCCAAAAGACACATTTAGGGCTCCTACTAAATGTACATACCAAATTTCAACATCCTAGCACAATTTGGAGGGGAGTTATGCGAGGAAAAAACTCAAAAAATAAGAAAAAAAGATTAAAAAACACATTTTTGGGGCTTTGAGGGGGTGCAATGAAGTTGAAAAAACGAGACTCCCAAAAGGCACATTCAAAACTCCTAACAAGTCGATATATCAAATTTCAACTTTCTAGCTCAATGTGGTGGGAGATAGGAGAGAAATAGCCCTTTTTCAAGATCAAAAAGCGAAAGAACCTCATATCTTCTGTCCTAATTGATATGCAAGGCTGATTTTTGTATACAACTGTGGGTGTTCTACCGATTGGGTTAAAAATAAATAATTTTCTGTGAATTTAGCCTCTCAGCAATCCCTCCCTTCAATTTGGACATACCTGAATTTTGAGCCAAGGTTATCATTGCTCACAAATATCTAATCCGCTGCCAAACTGAGCCGAAAACTGCATATTAGGGGCTGCAACCAAATATACATACCAAATTTCAATTTTATAGGTCTATTTGGTGGGGAGATAGGGGAGGAACAGCCTTTTTTTAAGATCAACCCCTCATATCTCCTCTTCTAATTGACCTAGAAGATTGATTTTTGGATATGCTATAGAACTTTGAATTCTTTATCAATTGATTTGAAAAGGGAACAATTTTTGCATTTTTAGCTCCTCAACACCCCCTCCCCCAAATTTGGGCATAATTGAATTTTGATCCAAGGTCTTCCCCACTCATATATATTTGATTCGCCGCTAAACTGATCTGATTGACTAAATTGAAGCGATTTTGGTCTGTATCGAGCAGAGTAAATGATTTTAGTCTTCAGGCTGAAGAAAATGATAAAAAAATAAAAATAAATATCTGAAATGGTAAAAAATGATCGTAGCGGTTTTCTGGGACCCCAAAACGGATTTTGTTGATATTCCCCCTTCATTCGCCATAGGTCGATAAACTGTAATAGTCTGGCTTTCATTGATAATACGACAGAAAATCAGGCTAAAAATATATGTACATGCACATTCATTCGAATAGTTTCAATCAATATATTCAAAAAATCCTGGCAAAGTTTACCAAAAATACCAAAAAAAATAATATGTATATATATCAGAAAATAGCAAATAAGAAACAGAATTTGAATATTTTTCACTCTAGGATAATCAATTCTATCTTAGAAAAGTATGAGAAGTTTATTTTATTTAACGTTTGAATTTTCATAATGCATAGTTCATCAAAAAAGTTGAAAAATTACTGCGTCAAAAATTCAAAACCTCCAAAAGTGGGCTTAAAGCTCAATTCACACTTTTAGAGGACCCAACTGAAGTGAAATTGAGGACGGTGGTACAATAATGAGCGATGTTGTGCAACGAAAGAATGACCAAGTAATTCACTAGTTCGCACGAACAACCTTCCCAGGATGATCACGCGGTGCAGTAGAGTGCGCTTCGGGCATATCTCGCTGTAATATAAAATCCTGATGTGGCACCCCTAAACATTTTTTTATCGACCTAATTTTTAAAACATATTTTTCTTACGAGAGAGAATACCGACAGAGGGTAAGAGCTCAAAATTCCGAAAAAACGTACCTTGGACCACCCTAATGGTTCTACTGCGTAGATGCACTTCACCTTCAATACTCATTCACTTACCAATAACTATTAAATAATGCAATGTAAGATATCACTGGTACTTCATGCAAATAATTAATAAATTGGAAAGTAAAGATGTTTCTTCAGCTATCGAGGTTCTCTGATATTGAACGATATTCATAATATGTATGCAAAAAGTAATTGAAGTTATATTTTAGAAATCGTTTAAAACGATTTAAAACTTATCATACTCGTATCATTAACCTTGATGTGTAACATAGGCAACCTCTATGCCATTTATCATTCGATATTTACGGTGTTGCAGAGTTCTGAGAGTTCCTGTTGTTTATCCATCTACTTTACATACATAATATGAGTGGGATGGTGGACACTAGTGTTAGATATTACTGTCATGCGAATTTGACTGCTCTTCCTATGCAATAAACGAATCCTGGAAGGAGTAGAATTTCATTTTTTTCATTGTTTGTGCGTAGTACAATAATATCTACAATTACGCTGGTAGATAGATATATATTTAAAAATAGTTAAAACGAATTCTAAAAAAATATCTCTTGGCGAATGGGGGTGTGGCGGGGATGAAAGAACGGTAGAAATCGATAAAATGAAATGTTATAATGTGATGATGAATTATGGTACGTTCACCGCATAAATATGAGAGGTGATCTGAAGTTTGGTAGAATGATTGGCATACCACAAACATATTTTTACCCCGGTAATTTCTTTACTTACATTTTTACACAATGTAGATATCCAGTGAACACAAATTGGATAAAAATTTGGTCCACAATTTTGAACTTTTTCATCTTTGGTCACCTGAATTGGTGATTCTGAATTGCGATCATATTATATTATATTGAGCCCTGGACATATAAATATGTACGAATAAGATGGATAAAAAAAAAACATTCCTCAGATTTTGACCAAACTTGCGCAAGTAGTTGATTCTCAGTTGAAACCCTAACACATACGATTTTGAGCCCTTAGTTGAAAGGAGGATGGACTTATGGACCCAAAAAGTGGAGTCATTCACAGATTTCTGTAAAGAGGCATACAGGTTAGCCCAAGAGTGTAATCGTAGTAAGAAATTTTTTCAGGAAGGGCAAATAAAATTTCTGAGAAGGCAGTAAAGTGGGATAAATGAAGTACACCCATATAGCATACTTAGACCTATTTAAATCTAATTTTTTGTTCATTTTGGAACGCAAAACTTTCAACTGCGATAAATCTTGCAGCTAGAAATTAAGGCATAAAAAAGAAACATGCTCGAACGAAACGAAAGCATAATTTTTGAAAGCGAGTTGGGAAAGGGTTTTCTAGCCAATTTTTTCTGAGAGGCAAATTCATGTTTAAGGTAAATAAATATTTGTAAAATTACATACGTTTGGGTGCATTAACATAGCTAGGTAAGGAATGAGTTAAATAAGTAAGAATCACATTTTCTACGTTGAAATTTAAAATATTTCCTGTACACGTACTTCACTTCACTGTATCGAGGTAACTAAGCGATTGGAAAACTACGCTTAAAGGAATTTGAATTTCTCAATTTCACTGCATATATCTACGAGTACGTTAGTTTGTTTTCATGCGTTGTGATAAATCTACGAAAAAACATCTTCGTAATTGTTTGAATGAAGATACTACCTATTTGAATGTGAACGTTTCTATTACGTAACATAATTGTAAGCATTAATTCTCACTGTGTGCAAAATGAGACACGGGATGAGTTCATTGAGATGAAATGACTCATTAACCTTATTTTATTCCCAAAAAGAAAAAAGATACTACTGACGAGTTCAATTCAATGTAAAATTTTCAAGTGCAGGTGAGTAAGAATTTATTTCATGTAGTTAATGAGAAATTTTTTATTTTTTATTTATTTATTTTTTTTTGTTGGCAAGAAATAATGTATTGAAGGAATTGTTCAACTATTTTTAAGGAGGTAATTGTAAATTATTGAGTTCAATTTATTAGAACTCTGGTCCGCAACATTTTTCAAAACATGGATGTAAAAAAAATTAAGCATGGTATACGTATCTGCATTTTCTTCATAAAAATTTTATCATTTAGCCTATATATCAATTTTTTTTTAGAAAATAAATTTTTTGCTAGAATTGAAAAAAAATTTTTATACGTAGCCGTTTTGCAGCTTACCTAGAAATCTACAAGTAATAATGACTTCGTTGACTAATGCGTTTGCTTTTGCACATAAAGACATCTTTTGTACGAAAAAAATTATAACTTGTACCGACTAAGTACATATTTTTGTAACTCATTTCCGAGTTTTTAACGCTACATTTCCAACAAAATTCAATTTTCTTATCTCAACTGTTTCTATTGCTTGTAGTTACGAAAAATAAAACTATTAGGGGTGCGCTGCTATTTACTGTAATTACTTTATCGTACATTAACTGCGTTAAATGTTGATAAAATTACTATAGCTTTGGGTAAATATGTAGGTCTAAATTTTTAAAACAGTTACCGAGTAAAATTAAGAAAAAAATAAAAGAAAAACACCTGAAATCTGCGACTTAATGGTATTTTTACTTAACAAATATTAAATATAGGTAAAATTATTTTCAAAGTTGTAATCGTAGTAGGCAATTGTAAAAATTAAGGTATTGGTTGTGGTTCACTCGAAACATACACCATCGTGTTTTTTTTACTTAAATTTTTCATACTCTTTTCCTTACTTCGTATAATTGCTAGATTCTGATGTAGGTTTAGATGTGTAAATAGGTACGAATTCTATATTAACATTTCCGTTGACACTTTCGCAACATCCAAGTATACGTACCTAACCAACTCACTTCGCATTAAATGTTTTCGAAGGTACCTACTACCTAGCTACATTTTTTTTATATCATGTTTTTCATTTTAAAAATAATTAATAATTAAACGAAAGAAAACAGGATGAAAAGAAATTTTATCAAACATTTTTGCCTAAATTGTCATTTTTAATTTCTTAGAACAATTTTTAAGAATATTAGTTCTAGTCCTATTCTCTGCGAAATGAGTTTTTATCGCTTATCTTCTTATTCGCCAGAATTTTAATTTAAAATAATGTCTAATAATATTAATTCAATGTCCAACCATTCTCATATTTTACTCCGGGTTTTCAGCAATTTTGGCAAACGACTGTTTTTTTTTTTTACAAGTTATTTTCTACCTACGTATCAAAAAAGTAAATTAGAAATTTTATGGAAAGTAAGATATGTACAAAGAAACAAATATTTTTTGCGGCTCATTCTATGCATCTGCCTCGTTGATGTCAACTCAAGGAATGATTATTCGTGGAAGATTTTTCGGAGGATACCAGAGCTTTCGATGATCTTCTCTGTAATTTTAAAATAATAAGAGGGGGAGGGCTCCAGCTTCAATCCATTTCTATTGGTAAAACTTATTTCATACATGATTTTTTTTTTAATTCTAGTTTCTTTTTTGTTGTCGATAATTTGTTAAGGAGATAAAAATAAGATCAAAATGCGCATCGGGATCTCAAAGTAGAAAGTCTCCCGTAGGGGGAGGGGGGTTGCTTCCCTCAGGATCCATCCACCCGGGATGGAAATACTTTGTTAAGAAAAGGAGGATCATCGGCGATCAAAGTTAGCGCCCAGGTTAGGCTGTCCCTTATTTTGCAAAAGCGGAAATTTGGGAACCCATACTCCCTAAATTTTTTCCTTTCATTCCCAAAGCACCTTTAAGCTGTATTTCGATCAAATCGAAGCACGTTAACCCGTGTCCATTTGCCTTCAAGTCACTTATATTTTCAAAATTTCCAAGCAAATCTTTCAATTAAAAAATTAAGATATCATCATATAGAGCACAAAAAATTAAACATAACACAAAAATGACACAAAAAGTAACTCGGGTCTTCCGATTACGAGTAAAGAAATCGCCATCATTTCGATCCTAAACTTTCAGAGGGTGTGGGATGGCCTTGTAATTTTCATCGCGATTTTTCATCAAACAGCTCAACTTTGAAGGTTTATATTTCAAGATTGGTTGGACTTTAAATCTGTTTGTGCGGTTTTTATAGATAATTCAAAGGAAACTTAAAATCAATGGTCAAAATTTTAAAAGCTCAAAGTTGAACTTCTTTTTGTGATGAGCATAAATGTTAAAATGTACTATTTAAAAATCTGAAAAAATTACCATAAAGATACCTTCTTACTATTTTTCAAAATGGGATCTCAAACAACCCCTTGGGAGCAGCAAGATCCGCAATTCAGGTCAAAATTTAAAAAAAATGGAAAAAATGAAGTGGCATATTGATTTTTACTAATTCAAAGAGCCTTAATTTGAATATCGCTTCACTTTTTTGATTCCATCAAGTCAACCCTCCCCCTTAACATGGTCAAAATTCAAAATAATTGAAAAAATCAATTGACATATCGATTTCTACTTATTTAAGGTCGCTAAGCAGGAGTATTGGCTTACTTTTTTGATCTGACCCCGCCAATCACCACCACCCGCACCCCCTCAACATGATTAATATTTAGAAAAACTGAAAACGTGATATGGTTTGTCGAATCTTACTAATTCGAAAACGCTGAGCTCGAATATCAGTTTACCTTCTCAATCCGACTCCTTTTCTCTATCCATAATTTTCAAATTTTTGGCAATTTGAAGGTCAATTTAAAGCACATATTCGATTTCAGCGGTACCAAATTAGTGTGAATCGATATGCTACACGTCATTTTCATCTTTTACCAGTATTGTTTAATTTTTCAGGTGGCCAGGAAGGCAGGCACTTGGAGGACGGATCCAAAAAATAAATGAATATTCATGCTCAGCGATTTCAAATTAATAACAATCGATATGTCGATTCGTTTTTTCAATTTTTTTGAATTTAATCATATTGAAAAGGCTAGTGAGGGCGTTAAGAAGGGTCAAATCAAAAAAATAACCTGATAATCAAACTCAGCGTTCTTAAATCAGTAGGAATCAATATGTCGCTTTACTCTTTTTTTTTCTTTTGAATTTCAACCAAAATTAAGAACCCCTGTGCTTCGGAGGGATGTTGAGATCCTATTTTGGAAATTAGTTGATTGAAACAAACATAAAAAAGTTCTCTTCATGGTAATTTTTCAGACTTTGAAATGGCAGCTTTCAACCTTCACACTCATCATGAAAAATTTAACATTCTTCTCAAAAGTTCTAATTCAAACTTTCAAATTTGGAACTCAATTTTGAATTTATATTAAATTACTAACCAATCATGAAAAACGAACCTTCAAAGTTGAGTTGTCAAACGAAAAATCGCGATTGCTCGAAAATTACAAGGGTCACCCCCATCCTGTGAATGGTTAGGACCGAATTGACTGACGGTGCTTTCATCACTAGACCACCGAGGGGAACTTGGAAAAAATTTTGACTAAAATCGGAAGCCTGGCGTTACTTTTTGGGTCATTTTCATATGGAATAATCCATGTGAATAATTTTTTGCGTGAAACCAAAATTGTAGGGGTTATTAGGGATCGAAGATTGACAAAAATTTCCATACTTCTTAAGTAAGCGTGAGAGTAGGTTAAGAAAGGAATTAATTTCTCGATTTAAACCATTTTTACTGAGGATACTTACTTTAAGAGGGAAATGCACCACACAACATTTAAACCTCTTACCACAAAGAGGAGTGGTACTAAAATAATAATGATTTTATCAAAAATCACCTTACTTAGAGGACCACTAGTACATACCCACCCCTTTCAGGTGGGAGGGCTTAAATTATGTATGGTTATGGTCCTTGTCCCCATCAAAGTAAGTCTCTCCAGTAAAAATAGTTGAAATCGAGGAATTAGTTCCCTTCCTGACCCACCATCACACTTATTTAAGAAGTATGAATATTTTGATCAATCTTTGATCCCTCATAACTCCTACAATTTTGATTTCACGCAAAAAATTATTTTCATGTTTTATGCTTAGTTTGTTGTACTCTACAGGAAGATATCTTGATTTTTCGAAAAAATTTCAAAATTAAAAAAATTGCATTACTTGGAAATTTTTTAAACACATATAAGTGACTCGAAGGGCTCATTTGGCACCGGTTAGCGTGCTTCGATTCGATTAAAATACAGCTTAAAGGTGTTTTGGATGTGAAAGAAAAAGAAATTAGGAACTATGCGTTTTGAAATTTCTACTTTCACAAAATAAGGGACACCCTTGTCCAAATGGATTCAAACTGGAAACTGCACGGAGAAAATTTATTATTAGATCAGATACCAAATCGTTAATACTTTTTATACGAAATGTAGATTTTTTCAGCATTATAATTTCTTATGTGTTGAAACTAGTTAACACGTTTAGTTCGCTTCTACACGGTGACTTGATTTAATTGAGCAGGAGAGAGGGAGGTCAAGGCTCCACATGTTCTTCAACCTTTTGGTGACATAATTTATTCGTCGCATGTTTTCCATAGTTTACGAATTATTAAATATCGTTTCATTGTTACAAGCTTTTGTGAATTTATGGTAGAAATCTGTGTTGAATAATTTTACGTACTGAAAGATCAAAGAGTTTTCCGTTCTCGATGCTTAGTTTACTCAATTTTTTGTTTCGCTTGTTTTACTTTTATTTTCGGCGCGAGATGAATATTTGACCGTTGTATTCGAGGTGCTAATTTCGGTATGTAGGTGGCATGTAATCGGTATCAACGGGTTTTCCGTGTTCAAATAATTTTCGAATATTTCAGATATCTGGTTTTGATTCTGGTTGCTTTGAAGCGATTCCTCGCTCATCGTCAAGGTCAATAAGTTGCTCTATTGTAGTATCCTATCGTCTTCCCAGATGGTATCGTTGGACCTACCTGTTGATATTGTAGATTTGAAATTTTTAAAATTTTTAGTAACTCGTCTCGTATAACGAGTGCGAAGGTTAAAAACGCTATAATCCTGAAATTTCAAAATCGATCGTGTATCGGTGTGGAGGTGTTTTTTTTTTTCTTCTTCTTCTTAATGCTACATAGTGTAGGTCTCGACGAATTCCATCTGCGTCCATCGGCGTGCCAACTTGAACTCTCGGACACGCTAGGCAATAAATCGTGCTTATTGGCCGCCTTATATACCAAATACACATCGAACGCGAGTCAATATATGCATATAGAATATCCACCTATAATTAAATAGGCCTACTTCGTGGCGACTGAGTTTGTATATGTATAATGATAATGATAATAATAATAATAATAATAATAATGATAGACGCGGCGCTGCGTCGTTATTCCGTTAGCACGCATTTTAAATTGATACAACATGGCTAAAACAAAAGAGATAGTTTAAAATTTTGGCGTAGGTAATATATTATAAAAGTTGACGTTAAAGGGTGTCTGGTGATGGCGGCAGTAGTAATGAAATTACTGCAGCGCACCGTACCGTTGATGATTCCTTTTGTGTTAACAAACATAGTTTTACACTGCATAACTGATTACTTGTTTTTCTACGAATAATACGTATGTATAGGCTAAATACTTGGCGTGAACGTGGTTGCGAGTGCAAACGGCAAACATGGATACGATTACGTATACTAGGCAGATATTTGGAAAATTTTATTCGTAAAACATTCATAATTTACGTACATCAGTTGCAGTAAACGCACCAACTGAGATATAGATGAGAAAATTACGATGAGAATTAGGGCTATTGTCTAATTTTAAGACACCAAAATGAGGACAACAAAAGTGCGGCTAACAATTAATTACGAGGCGCGTGAGAAGTCGACTTTACACGTGTTTACAATTCTTATCATTTGCCTACAAGCCAATTTGCATGCAAAATATACGAAAACCATTTCCCCTTTAGCTAGTTACACGTTTACGCGGGATTAAAAGCATTACCGTGCTGGTGAAAGTAACGCGCCTGCTTGTGAATAACTTAAACATCACGCAGATGATAATTTTTAATGCGAAAAAAAATAAAAAAAAATAAATAAATAAAAACCAAAAATCAAAAATACTTACATTTTTCTCGGACATCTCGACACAATTCGATTGCGTAGCTACCTGCCTATCCCAGCGTCCTAGCCTATGTTTTTTCATTGTATTTCTAATATGTAGCTCTAGCTATACTTACTCATATACGTCTGATATCGTCTACATTAAATGATAGGTACATAGACCTAGCTACGTTGAGATAGCGACCAGTTTTATCTGCTGTAATTACGGTAGCTGGCCGGCATCGGCAATGAGACGAATTCGCATTTGATTACAATGCTATTTAACTTGACTGCTAATTTTCATTTTTTATCGTGTTTGTATCACGTAATGGCAAACAAATGAGTACTTATTTACAAAAGTGCAATGAGAGTGGAAATATTTTCTGTACAGTATCCATTATACTAAATGCCATGTTTATTGAATAAATTATAAGATTACTTTCACCAGATATTGGTACCTTTTCGGTATGAGAAGTGAGGAATTGATCTGCTCGAGAAATATTCCAGCCAATTGTTACGTAGCGTAGGAAGAGTTGTCGAGAGAAATTTTAAGCTTCATAGGACAAGCATGTTATTTAAAAGCCCTTCGCTTCAATTTTTTTTTTTTTTTTCAATACGAAACAAATATTGTCGTAATGTTGGGTTATTTCGAGTGATTTTTTTTTTCTCTTTTCACGCGTTTCTAACTGCAAGTAGACCTACTGATAAATGATATGAAGAAATTTTCATATTAAATATTTTTACATAAATATTCTTTCTGCAGTATACAGAAGCACTGCCCATCAGGGAGGAATAATAAAGCATGTCTTTCAGGAGTAATACGAATGCCAAAAATTTTATCAAAATCACTCCGTGTAAAAGCAGTGATGGAAGAACAATAATGAATCGAGAACCAACGAGAACGAAAAAAAGAACAACAATAAAGTAAAATAATTAAAGAACAAGAACAAAAACAAGAGCAAGGAAAGCAATTTTGTCTTTTTTGAAGAACAAAAAATAACCTTGAAAATTCATCTGAACGAACAAGAACAAGAACAACTATTTTCAGTTTTTCCCATTTTTTCGTTTTTCGTTTTTCTTTTTTTTTTTTTTAATTTTAGCTGGATATTTCTTTGATTTCTTGTTATTTAAGCGCAATTTAGTAACTTTTTCCAAGGTCTTACTCTCGTTTTCGTTAATTTTTTCACTGATTCGACGACCTTTAGCAGAATTTTCAAAAATTTGGGAACAAAACCATATACAGAGTAAGAACAGAAAACGAGAGCAAGATTTCAAGAACCGTGAAGAACAAGAACAAAATGAGAACAACCCTCACAAATCCCAAATAAAAACAAAATTGAATTGGAACAAAATATTTTGATTTGTGAAATGCGAACAAGAACCAGAACGAAAACGAGAATCAAAAGTCACCGATTCTTATTCCATTTCTGTGTAAAGTCATAGGCGGATATTGGTCAACATTTTTGGGGAGGGTAAAGCTCTCACTTTCATTTTCTAAAAAAAAGTCACTTTATTTTTATTTTTTACCCCCAAAACTCAAAATCATTTGCTCAGCCTGGTACCAACCAAAATTGATCAAATTCGTGAAATTGGCTCTACTTGGCGTCGGATTTGATATTTTGGAGTGGGGATGATATCGAGTTAAAATTCAGTTGTGCTCAAATTTAGGAGTGGGATTACTGGTAAGTTGTTTTTAAGTCAATCGGTATACAATCCAAAGTTGTATAAAATATCCAAAAATCGACCTCCTAAGTTAATTAGGAGAGAAGATATGAGGGGTTTTCGCTTTTTCGACCTGGAAAAAGCGACTGTTCCTCCCCTATATCTGCTTCAAATTGAGCTAGGAGGTTGAAATTTGGTACATAAAATTAGTAAGGGTTGTAGATGTACCTTCTTAGGGTCTGGACTTTTCAGCATCATTGTACCCTTTCACAGCACCAAAAATGTAGTTTTTTGGTTGGTTTTGCTTATTTTTTGAATTTATTCCTCGCATATCTCCCCTCAAGTTGGGCTTGAAAGTTGAAATTTAGTATGTACGCTTAGTATAGATTCTAAATAGGTAAGCCGTTTGGTGGTGTCCACGTTTTAACCTCATTCACCCCTCTCCCCACCCCCTCCACGGATTACGTTTTTCGATTCACATAATCTCACGAAAATCAAGCTAAAAAAGTATGTTTTTTCTCGATTTTCATAAATAAGTAACAAAAAGTCTCAAGTAGAAGAAACCTGAAGTTGTCGAGTGGTGCCATTGGTTTACTGACTTTCAGTTTGAGTTTATGAAAGTAATGCCTATAGCTTTTGGCCTTCTGTTTTTTTTTTTTTCTTTCAGATAGAATTGGCGAAGAAGTAGCACATTCTAAAAAAAAATTATCAATGATATTGAAAGGGCTACGGATAATCGAGCAATTTCCATATCACTAATACTATTAATCTGCTTTGTCGTGCAAAATACAATTTGCAAAATTTCATGGGCAATCCAAACATTATGAAGGTATTCATCCTCAATATCCCCACTCTCTCACTTGAAGAAAAAATTGTTAGGTCAAAGTTGTAAAAAAATTAGCGCTAAATAAATTTATAAATAGCTTGTAATTAAAGCCCGAAGATAGCTCTGATATATAACTAAATCTACCCAAATGATGAAAAAAAAAACATGTTTTGAAGGACTAAAATACCTACCTATGCAAGTAAATAGTTTATCTGGCAAAAATATGATTATTTTTATTACATTTAATTTTGCATTTAATTAAAATTTTGATTTGAATTAGCTCCAATACACTATAATGAAATTATATTCCAATAATACTTTCCTTTCTATGGATCCAAATCAAAACTATACACTACGTAATGTAGGTATTCACTGTAGATCTGGATATCTTACGAATAAGTACCTACTTGTTTTACCAAAACACGTGTTCGGATTTCTTTCAATGATTAAAAATTCTCCTCGAGTTCTCAAAATGATTATTTATCTCTGTGTGAATTTTTTTTTTTTTTGGGACAGGTTTTCGAGACGATACTTTTAACTAAAATGAGCGTACACCTAGCTGCTTAGTGCTTACATAAAAATCGGAATATTATACACAACGGAAAGGAAACGAAGTTAGTATTGAAAAAAAAAAAAAAAAAAAAAAAAAAAAGTTAGTAAAAAAAAAAAAAAAAAAAAAAAAAACAACACAAACACAGTTTGAACAGGATTAAAAATAAATATCTATATAATTGCAATTATTCCAATCCAGTTTGTTATTAATGTTCTAGAATGAGCAAAAAATAGAATAAAATAATGCAAAAATGGATTAATGATGTCATATCAAGTAGGTGTTCGTAATGAATAGATGCTCGTGTAGATATGCGAAGCCGATATCAGAATTCGTGTGACATTTGAACCAGTTTACGCTATTGCATAATCGACGAGTTTTTAATATCGTTCTTCTCCTTCGTATATTTTTGTGTTTCTTTTAAATTTTATTTATGATTCGGTGTATCGTTTCACGAGCATATCGAAGGAATGCTGCGCTATCCAAACTTAGAACGAAACATTGTGGCATCTAGATAGCCTATATTCTTATTAAATGTGCCAAGTTTAACAGCAAATTAATATTCATTTAAAATTATGAAGTTTTTAGCGTATATTTTGGTGATTTGTCCAACACGCTTTTACCACATATACTTATCTAATTTTGACAATTCGAAATAAATTTTACAAAATAAGTACTTATATACTAGTACCTTTTCATTATTTGCTACTGGTAATTCAATTATAAAATTTTGTTCAAAGTCGGATTATGTACCTATATTTTTACAGTTTCGTAGTACAAATTTAATCCCATTATATTCGAAACAATTATTAATAGTACGATAAGTATCGCAAAAAAAAAAAAAAAAAAAGAAAACTATGGAAGTTTCTGTTTAAAAGATTAGTTCATGTATAACAGCAACCTTAATATATTTAAGTACATTGTATATGTATGTAAGTATGTCCTAACTTGTTAATTATCACCCAAGTTATAACTTTCAATACCTGTCGATGAACTCGCGTCATGTTTAAAATCCTATTCACCAAGCTTATGGGCGCGTATATATGTAATACATCGAGAGTGTCAATCTAAAGCAATAAGTTGTCAAATGTGAAATGAAAATATTCATATCGTTGACAAATAACACATAAGACTCGGTAATTTTCGCGCCTGACCACTTATAAGTACTTAACTGTTAAATCATACGGCAATATTTACTTAGGTACTCAATATCTTCAGTTGATTAACAAGTGAGAGTTATGAAAATTACTTTTACTAGATTTTATCGAATTGAGCAAATATAGCGTTTGCGATGTACAGTTAGATTAATGCATGTTCGTTTTTTTTTTGTTTTTTTTTTTTTGTTTTTTCCCCTTGAATGTTGTAGCTTCAAATCAAAGGTGTTATGAACGTTGAAAGAAATGCTTTCATGAAGCTCCATCTGTTGCCCCCCCCTCTCTCTCTTTCATCCTTATATACTTTATTATACAAATTTAAAAAGTGGCGGGCGTGTATGTGTGATGATGATGATGACGATGATGATGATGATGCAGATGAGAATTCAATGTTAATAAAGGTACTTAACGCCATGTTCGTTAGTGCCTATTTCATATATCTATGTACTTACGTATTACTTCCTGAAGTATTTTCAAATATTTTCTCCAAACGATTCGACAGTTTGACCTCAATTAATTCGTGATGGCTATTCCATCTGCTGTCAGAAAATTACGCGTACTGGTATATTAAATTAAAATATATTAAAATCGTTAGTTTTATTACAAATATATAAGTCGAAGGTTAGTTTTATGTATCTACTTATTTTTACCTTCTACCTTAAATTCTTTTATTTACAGACGCGATGCCTGCCTTGATGGATCGAAAAAATTTCAATCTCAGTAGGTTCCGCCAACTTACCTTTGAGTTGGTATTTTTATTGACATCGAAATATATAGGAAATCGTTTAAAATTCAATATTTCATATTGCAAGGTAATGCAGCATTGTAAAATGCTCAATTCTTCATCCAGATCATTCTAAATCGATTATTTACCGAGATAGACCTGTATATAGTAATGTCTCGTCCCTATTGTACATGTGTTATCGTTGTTTTGTTTAGGCCTTTGAATGTTTACAAAAGCGCGCACACAAAGGTATAAGTAAATGAATTTGTAAGATGAACGAAAGATGAGAACGAATGAGAAAGAAAGAGAAGAAACGTAAAGTGTAACAGTAGGTATGTTGACATTAGGTACATGAGTTAATAACGTGGAATGTTACGCTCGAGATGAAAATTAATTTCAATGCCATTCGGAGAAGATGTAGAAATTTTGTAGAAAACCTTCAAAAACAACATCTAGCAAAAACTCGCAGTCGCAGTGTGGGATGGGAGTTTCTTCTACTCTATCTAAAGCATTTAGCTATCGTAAACTCGTTACAGCTGCAAGTTTTGTTTTGAATTTTATTATAAAACCAAAGAATAGCGTATACGACTTGCATACGTAGTTATGTACTTTTACATGTAATTAAATTTCGTAGTGTCAACATGAAGAATGTACGTATTGTTTGTATTGTATAGGCTATTATTTTCTAATGAGTTGGTAAACAATTTTAGATATGGATAGAAAGCAAGTTTTCTAATTTCAATCGAAGGACCGTAAACATGAATTTTTTTAACCTTAAAGACGATATTTTTAATATGAAAGTTACTTCTTAGCTCTTACAGGTAGGCTATCTGCTATTTCGTTTATATTAAAACATTAGGGTGGGTGGGGGAGGGGGGGTGTGCGGATAAAGAGGATCAATGATTTTACTAAATTTTATACTCCCCTTTTTATAGGTGAATATCACGCATTTTGTGAATATAAATTCTAAGAAAGCGTTAATAAAGGCGACAGTTCAAATCTTATTCTTCAGAAGTGGAGAAAAAACCTTCAAAAGTGAATGAAATTACTTGACATTAAGCGAACAACAAACAATAAGTCATTATTACGCGCTACATTAAAATTTTTGCTAAAATAATCTTTGGTAAAATTAGTCAAATAATCAACTTGTGTTTACTTCACATCCATTAAGATTACTAAAACGCTACAAAAAATTAGACATTTATCTACTCCTGTCGTTGGATGACCTTAGAAAATAATTTTGACCGATTCCACACCATTTTCTTCCGCCCCAATGATAAAAAATCAGTTCTGTTGAAAAAAACTTCTATTTTAAGGCATGTTCGAGAGAAAATTTTGAAATTTACACGATGTACGACGAGAACAAACGCCCACTTACAGGAATTTTGTTTCGAATTTTCCAGCACATAGGAGAAGGGAGTAAGTGAAAAAAAACATACTTTCTCTGTCTGGTTTTTGTGAAATATTAGAATTATATAGATTGAAAAAAGCATCGCTTCTAATCAATGGTAGGGATAGAAAGTGATTTTAAGGTGCATAATTCAGACTATCACAGGCCACATTCAGAACCCTGCTAAATTTACAAGTTAGATTCACGCTTCGCTTAAGACTGCTTGTAATAAGGAAAATCAATCAAGAAACTACATGTTATTGGAACTACGTGAGGGTGTAATGGGACTGAACAACACGACATTTATGGGCCTTGCTTAGTCTACATATCAAATTTAAACTTTCTAGCTCAATTGGGGAGGGGGGGGAGAGCTGAGGATATGCGAGATACAAACTCAAAAAATAAGAAAAACCGACAAAAACCAACTTTTTCGAGGTAGTGAGGGGGTGCAATAACGCTGAAAAGTTTGGGCTCCCAAAAAGGCATACCTAAGAATCTACCTACCAAATTTCTACTTCCTAATTAAATTTGGAGAGGAGTTGTGCAAAGAACAAATCCGAAAAATAAGAAAAACCGATCAAAAGTAATACATTTTCAGTGCTGTAAAGGGGTGCAATGAGGTAGAAAAGTTAAGACCCAAAACGTACATACATGTCTTCTATCAAGTCTATATCCCAAATTTCAACTTCTTAGCTCAATTTGGAGGAGAAATAGGGGAGGAATAGTCCTTTTTCAAGGTTAAAAAGCGAAAAAGCGTCATATATCCTCTCCTAATTGACCTAAGAAACTCTTTCTTGGATATGTTTTACAGCTTAAGATTGCCTATCGATTGGCTTAGAAAGTATATAAAATTTTTTCATACGAATGAATTACCAATGAAACGCATTCATTTGCTTGGACAGTCTTGTTGCACATTTTGAGTATATTTTTCAAAATTTTTCATGACATTTTGAGGAATTTTGACGTAGCACTGAAAGTGTTAATTATGCGAGTAAAAAGTAAATATTTAGCAATTTTTCAAGTGTAGCCCATTGGTCGCCGCGTAATTATCTAGCTTTCGAAGCATTAGCAGATCTAGCTTTTCTTTTTTCATGGGCACAAAATCCCGAGCTCAGGCCGAGATCATAAAATTTTTCGGTGATGGCAAATACTTGAATGAAAATTGATATAGGTTTAGGTACTCATAGATTGTAAAATGTTATTAATTTTTCAAATAATTTAAATTTTTGATACTTAAGAATACTTAGATCAAGTAAATACTAATATAAAATTATTCTTATATTTTTATGATTTATAGCAAACTCTTCCACTATTTCGTCTAAATCTAAACTTTTGACCAAACT
>FIZR01021909.1:0-28355 GCA_900060175.1 Ferrisia virgata
TTTTTACAGCTGTGTAGAGCATTCAAAATTACTCCCACAACCAAAATTTCAGCCCCTAAGATCCATTAGTGTGGAGGGGGAAGTTATGAGGTGTGGAATATCGAAGAATTGACGAAAAACATTGCGAAATTAATGAAAAAGTGAAATAACTCGATTTCATAGCGCGCTTAGGGGCTAATTTTTTCACCTCTAGATGGCTTAAAAAAACACCCCGAGGTGTTACACGCGGATCCGAACGACTACCCCACCCCTGGGTGGCCCATATCGAGGGTAGTACGTGGTGAAAAAATTAGCCCCTAAGCGCGGTATGAACTCGAGTTATTTCAGTTTTCATTAATTTCCCACTGTTATTTGTCAATATTTTGGTATTCCACCCCTCATAACTCTCCCCCCCCCCCTCCAACAGATCTTAGAGGCTAAAATTTTGGTTGTGTGGGTAATTTCTAATGTTCTACATAGCTGCAAAAAAATTTTTAATTTGGTTCATAAGAATTAAAATTAAAAATGTCCCCGAGAGAATATTCTTTGTTCTCGTTGGGTCTACCTGGCAGTGCCTGAGAATTAACATTACATCATTAGGCCACCTAACGAACGATAATTATTAAAAGCTCGTGTCTGCGTAAAATATCTCGATCATCTTCCGTCTGACAATGCTGTCGTATTCGCATTACGTAAACTTTTTCGACCTTTAAAATTTGTTTATAAGTTGTTTTCAATTTCATTATCGTTGTATTTAAACAGTACGAAATATACATTAATACATCTACCGTTCGTCAATGATAATGAATAATTAGTGATACTATAATTAAACCTTACGTACGTGTACAATACGAGACGAGAATTGCCTCATTTAGAAGTTTCTTGTTATTCGACTTTTTAACGAAAAATTTCTCGTGTATGCAATATGCATAAAATTTTATTATATTTTTATCGTATCGCATTTCCCGTTATAAAAAATTTCTAAACCGTAAGTACCTAACTATGTAGTACGTACATATGTACCGCTTCGTCCAGCTGATGAATAATTTAGCAAACTAGCCAGTCGTCGAAAATTTAACCTCTAGCTACTACTGTCGTAAGCTAGTTGAGTACTTAGAAAACCATAATCAACGCTAATAATACCTAATACATGGTCAAGAAAAGAGAAGCACGGTGAGGTACAGCGGAGTGGTTAGGTTAGCTATACCCATAGCCGCGTTTACGTAACGCTACATTTATTTTTCACAACACTTCTTATATAGTCGATAACCTAATTTCTCTTGTTCATTATTTGCGTATGTATCTGTTTCTGTATGCGGAGTCTTTTGAAAAAACCATCGTCCGCGTCGTAGATTTCATTTTGGAAGATATTACGTAAGCAATTCGATTCTTTCGTTTTGGTTTTCGACGTCTACAGTATCTGAATTGATAAACTTGTGACTTATGATGTTGGTTAAATGTACAGTGATAAGATTTATTGAATGAAGTGGCCCAATTGTTTCTCCCCCCCGAACATATTGCAAATTTTAAGAATCACTCGATCATTATATGTAAATGCGAATCGTGTTAATTGAAAATTAATCAACTGTTTAATTGCATGTAATTACATCCTAATGCAATTTGCATCAAACAGGTCATCATCGTGTTGCAGTTAATTGATAGCCCGATAATATCAATCGTTTTATTGAAAGGTTATGTATGCATATCGCATTCTAATGTAGTATTTTCTTCTTTCTTGTATGTTTCAGGTACCGGTGTAAATTTATCTTATCATCCATTGGATTGGGAAAATTTTACGACTATTTGGCAACACGGTTCAATGTTGTTGAGCCTATGAAACAAAATTGAGCTAATTTATGAATGGATTTTCGACGGTAATGAGAGCCTGTAAATATGCACAATACTCGTCGTAAATAGTGTTGGTTTTTTTTCACGACTCGTGATTATTTTGTCATGAAAAGTTCAAACCTAGGATTGTTATTCATTTGTGGGAAAGCGCTGCTTTAGGGCTCTCCTGGAACCAGTTTAGATGGAGTAAACGGGGAAAACAAAATTTACCACGTTAACTGCCCATCCTCGACACCAGATAAATTTTCAGGAGCTTTAAATTAGTTCAACTTTTACTCTGGTAGTACAGATTTGATTTTTTTTTCGCAAAAATTTTCAACTTTGATCACGTTTTTAATCGCATTTTTACGTATGGCAACTTTCGTATTGAATCTCACGAAAAACAAGTACATCACGTACCAGAAGATTTTTTCTGATTTCATTGGGCTATTTATTAGTCTGATTCTTTATGTCATATTGACAATGAAAACTAGACTATTACAGTCTATCGACCAACGATGGCTGGAGAGGGAGGGGGAATACCAACAAAATCCGTTTTGGGGTCCTAAAAGACTATTAAGACAATTTTTGACCATATCTGATATTTATTTTTATAATCTGCCATTTAAAATAGGTATAGGTAAAGGTAGAAGTACCAAGAATAAGTTATATACAAAGGTACCTACGTAAGTGTGGAAGTATGACCACATTCCTTACAATCAAGATTTGGTCATCTCTTTTTATCCCCTTTTTAATCCGATTTTTCATGTCATATTGTCGATGAAAACCAGGCTATTGGGAAGAATCAACGAAATACATTTTCAAATTCAAGAACACCATTGAGACCATTTTCGGGCATACCAGAAATTTTTTCTCTCTCTCTCCCCCCCCCCCAAACTAAAATTATTTACTCTGCTCGGTAAGGACCAAAATTGCTCCAGTTACGTCAACTGACTCAGTTTGGCGGCGGATTAGATATAATATATGAATGAGGATGATCTGAGGTCAAAATTCAGTTTTGATCCTCTCGGGGGAACAGGTACTGAGAGTCTAAGAACACAAAAATTGTTTTTTTTTTTTTAGTCAATCGATAGAAAATCTCAAGTTTTGTAACATATTCAAAAATCAACCTCCTAGATCAATTAGGAAGGAAGATATGAGGAGTTTACATCTTTTTACTTGGAAAAAGGGCTGTTCCAACCCTATCTCCCCACCGAAATGAGCTAGGATGTTGAAATATGGTATGTACATGCAGTATGGACCCTAGATGTTAGATGTGCCTCTTAGGGGTTCCGACTTTTCAGCTCCATTGTACCCCCTCATCCCTCCAAAAATGTGGTTTCTTGGTCAGGTTTTCTCATTTTTTGAGTTTGTCCCTCGGGTTACTCGCCTCCAAATTGAATTACGAAGCAGAAATTTGGTATGTTCGTTCAGTAGGGACCATAGAGGTGCATTATGGGGTCTCGAATTTTCAGGCCCATTTCCCTCCCACACAGCCCCAAATACCGAATAGGTACGTGGTTTTTTGGTTATTTTTTTGTATTTTTTATGTTTGTTCCTCGCTTAACTTCGCTTCAAATTGTGCTAGGAACTTGAAATTAGATATGTACATTTAGTAAGGACTCTAAATGTGCTTTGGGGGGGGGGGTCTCGACTTTTCAGCTCCATTGTTCCCCCTTACAGTCCTAAATTTTTAGTTTTTTGGTCTTTTTTTCCGATTTCTAATGTTTGTTTCTCGTATAACTTCCCTCCTAATCGCGGGCTAGGAAGTTGAAATTTAGTATGTATAATCAGTAAGGACCCTAGATATGCCCCTGGCAGGTTTCGACTTTTTAACCGCATTCAACTCTTCCTATCCTCGATGCTGATTTCAATTCTCATGATTGTAATATGTAACGAAAATCAGGCCGAAAAAACATCGCAAAGGGATGTATTTTTTTTTTAATTCGAAAGTAAAATTGAGAATTCGCCAGTAGTGATACGCAAAGGTCATTATAAATTCACTAAAAATGCTAAAAAACGAATTTATATTTGTTAGAATCGAAGGAGGAACCTTTGATACACAAAATATCCAAAAATCACGAAAAAAGCTTCTCGAAAACAAAAATGACAGAAATACAATCTTTGAACACAAAAAATTGTTTTCTGTATCAATTTTCAAATTTTTCAACTAGCCATAACAGGCTTTTCACGCAGCTATTTTTCAAACTCAAATACATTTATATATTCTTAGAAAGTAGAAACCACGAACTTTTCAAAAATGCATAACAATCCTACATTTAATTTTTTCATGGCAAAATAATCGCAAGTTGAAAAAAAACACAAATTTTGACGCTTCGCGTTAGGGTATTCAGACTTAAGACGAACTGTGTATATGGTACAAATCGATGCCATTATAAGTTTATACCCATATTTCTGGTATAAAGATAAACGTTGACGCAGGAAATATTAAATTTTTAATAGACACGGTCGACGAATTTACATCAAGGTAATCAACGTGATATATACGGAATAAGTGAGTAGAGATACTTAAATTCGATTTGAACAATTTGGCAACCTGTCTATTGGTAAAATTTAGCGTAGGCTTAATGTTCGGCTATGCTCAATCATATATTATGTACATGAGAAAAAATAAGCTTATCGTACGATCTCATCGCGACGAAGAAGTGTTTTTCATTTTTTTTACATTATTACGTTAAAAGCCTATATCGTTCATTGCCAATTAACACATCGACCATTTATATCTATAAATTTACTTTTCATTTCCGTGATTAATTATTTATAATTCGAGAAATGACGCTAATTGTCCATACATTCGAGTAAACGAGAGCTCATCTCGCGCCTAGACCTATAAGTTACGATATTATCTTAAAAAAATCGTATAATTTTAGTCCATTGTGTATAACTAATGATGTACTTGTAGATGTAGATGTAGGTATATTGCTCATGTCGCCCGGTCTCTTTTCTCTATACCATATGTGGATATGATTACGGTTTACACGTTGTGATAACGTGTATATTGTTCGATAGCATGCTATGCCATGTACCTACAATCCTACATACTGTATACAAATAACCAACAAACCTAATAATCATTTGAAAAGCACGACAGGGCGTACAATGTACATATATAAAGATACTCCCACATTCGAAACACTACAAAGACAGAATGGTGTTAAGATTCGATTCTCTAGAATAAGTTTGTTCGTATAATTCGTATTATTTCATCTTACTTACTTCTACCTCCCTTGTAGGTATAGGTAATGGTTTGTTTCGACTCAGTGTCTTTGCATATGTATCTATACGTACCGCCCCCTCGCCCCTCTTGTTTGGAGATCTATTCTCATTAGCACCTCGGCTCAAAAGTTAAAGGGTATCGCTTGTATCGGCATCTTCTTTGTTGTAAATATATATGTTGGTACATATCTAGGACTCTTACATACGTATTTCTAAGAATAAACGACGTTAATCCTTTGAATTCTCTCCTTTCACCCTCGCATCGCTAGGTGCATATACTCGCCACGATAAATAAATGTTAGTAATAGGATTTCGTTTGAATGGTACCTCCTGGGTGAAAATTTTGTTTTCCTTGTGAGTTGCAAGTATCTTATTTCCTCTGCTTGTGTTTCTTATTTGAATTTATTACATCTGCATTGTGTGTGCTCTTCGAACAATATGCTTGGCCATCGTTTAAGTATGTTTATGTGAAATGCAATCGGTACCAGTATAATACAAAAAATGTAATCTAGCTTTTCTCAATTCGAGAGAAAATAGTAATCAAAATTGAAAATATTTATAATACGTGGGCCTTGTGCATATGGGAGAGGTTTGATAATTTATTCCAATGTAATTTATATTCCGATAAAACTAAATTTTAGAAACTTCACATCTAATTTAAACTAGGAATAAGATACAGAGGTAAGGGGAGGGGGAGGGCTTCAATGGGGCTTGGAATTCGACACCATTAAAAAGCACATCTTCGACCCGTACTAAGTCTGCACAACAAATTTTAACTTCTTGGCTTAATTTGGAGGAGAGATAGGGGCGGAACAGCACTTTTTCAAGGTTAAAAAGAGAAAACCCCTTATATTTCCCCTCCTAACTGACGTAAGAGGCCAATTTTTTGATATGTTATATAACTTCGTATTATGTATCGATTGGTTCAAAAAGAAACAATTTTTATCGTTTTTGCTCGTCAGCACCCCCTCCCCCAAATTAGGGCTCAACTGAATTTTGACCCCAGGTCATCTCCACTTCAGAATATTGAATGACACGTTAATTGACGCCTATTCCTCAAATTTCATTGATTTTGGTCGGTATTGAGCTGAGCAAATAATTTTTTAGTTTCGAGAGAAAAAAATGAAAATAATAGCCATTTAACATGTCCAAAAATGATCGTAATAGTCTTCTAAGACCCTAAAACGGATTTCTGTTGATATTCTTCCCGTATTTGCCGTAGGTCGATGGACCATAATAGTCTGATTTTCATTTGACAATATGACCTAGAAAATTAGGCTAGAAAAGCCCCTTCAGGACAACTACCAAGTCAACATAGCTAATTTTAATCGCTTAGATCAAAGTGCAAGGGAAATATCCGTGAATGAAACTTGGGAAACAAGAAAAAACCAGTAAAAAATGCAATGAGACAGAAAAATAAAAGGTCTGAAAAGGTACACCTGGCTTCCCTACTTGATCTATATACTAAATTTCAACTTCCTAGTACAATAAAGAGGAGAGATATGCGTGAAACGAACTCAAAAAATTATAAAAATCGACCAAAAAAACCACTTTTTCCAGGCTTTGAGGGAGTGCACTGAAGCTGAAAAATCAAAACCCCAAAAAGACCCATTCAAGACCCCCTATTAAATATACATGCAAAATTTCAACCACCTACTTGTATTTGGAGGGTAGATTGCGTGAAACAACCTTTACTTAAGGCCAAAAAGGGAGATCTCCCCTCACTCGCCGCTAATTTTTTAATGTTTCGGAACTTTTAATTCTCTATAAGTTGAATCGAAAGTGATCAATTTTACTATGTGCACCACTCTACACCTTGATGATTTTCAACAATTTTTCCTATAATGCAAGTCAATTTTCACCCATTTCCGTCAATTTTTTCTTTCAGTGATTTTAAGCGTTTTTTTTTTTTATATTTTAGGTGAATTTTCATCAATTTTTTCCTTATTTTTGATTAATTTTTAGCACTTTTTATTCATTTTTATCAAAGTTTTATCAAATTTCCGATGAATTTTCAGTAATTTTTTTCTTAGTTGAAGTCAATTTTCACCTATTTTTCTACGGGATTTTCATGATTTTTAATCAATTTTCTTCGCTTTTTATCTAATTTTCGATTATTTTTAACGATTTTTTTCTGATTATTGTTCAATATTCGGCGCTTTTTACCCATTTTCACCAAATTTTTACAAAATTCTCAACTATTTTTTTCATAGTGTAGGTCAATTTTCTTTAATTTTCCAAATTTTTTTTCTGATTTTTGGTCAATTTTTTGCGCTTTTTTGTCCATTTTTATTGAATTTTTACGTGTTTTTCGATGATTTTCAACATAATTTTTTTCATAATTTAGGTCAATTTTTTACCCATTTTCATCATATTTTTATAAAATTTTTCGAAGATTTTCCACGATTTTTCTCCTATTTTAGGTTAATTTTTTAGAATTTTTTCCTTATAAAAATCAATTTTTTGCGCATGTATTTTTTCATATTTTAGACCTATTTTCATCCATTTTCATCAATTGCTTCCTGATTTTCAATGATTTTTCAACGATGGTTTTCATCATTTAGGCCAGTTTTCACCTATTTTTCAGTATTTTTATCTGATTTTTGATCAATTTTCTGCAGTTTTTACCCATTTTTCATCAAATTTTAGCATAATTCTAGATGATTATCAAAGAATTTTTTCATCGCATTTCCATAGCGAATGAAGAATTTTATGAGTCAATTCTTACAGCATCGCGTTCCACGTTCTTGTAAATAACAATTCAAAAAATACTTTATTATAGGCAAATAACCATCACCAAAAAATGCTGATAAGACGAAGGACGACTCACATTCCACACACTTCCATCATCATATTGCAAGTTTTTTCTCTTCAAAACATTACACTTTGATTTAGAAAGTAGTCGAAAATTACAAAATCATAAAAACACCCCGTTGTTTTATGCATTTCTCGACACCTTTTAATTGCTTCTTGCTTCATGTTAATTCAAACTTGACGAAAATAATTCATAGGATATTACGAAAGAATACAATTATGAAAATCCAGGCCATGTTGTTTAAAAATGTATTAAACTTATTATAAAGTAAAAAAAAAAATTCCTACTCGGTTATTCGGGATTTTACCGCTTCTGATGAAAGTTTCGTCGTCGATCATGGCTCATTTTGAGTGTAATTTCATCTTTTATTGCGCTCTGTCATCATATTGGCGTATACTGACGAGCTATACCATCGCGGTTATATTTATTTTCTCATCGAATTTCTGCCTTCATTGAAGTTTATTGTACCCAATTAAGATGCTCGTAATTGCTTATAATACGACGTAATTAAAACCAAACAACTGTTGTACCATTCAACTGACGCCTATGTTAATATTGTATGAGCTCATCGCCGAGAAATAAAAGAAATAAATTCCGCCCTTTTATTTCAGCCGTTTTTTTTTTTTTTTTAATTCTTCTGTGCAACATACGATGAGTGATTTTTGTAAATCAAGTAACGCACTGCAAATTTTTTTAAACCTTCTTCATTCGTTGGGTCTTCTGATTTCGCTGAAATTTTTTTTGTAAGTTCTGTAATCACCTTAATTTTAGTTTTAATTTTAATGGGGAGGGGGGTGTAGGAGGTTGTAATTTTTGAGCGATCGCGCGATTTTTCATCTAACAGCTCAACTTTGAAGGCTCATATTTTGAGATTGGTTACACTGGGAATAAATCTGTTCACGCAGTGTTATAATTTTAAAAGCTCAAAGTTGAACTTTTGAGATAATAGCTTACAATTTAATCGCCCGAAAGAGACCTCTTCATGTTCGTTTTAACCAACTAATTTTCAAAATGAGATTTCAACACCCGTAGGAAGCAGAAAGGTCCACAACTTTGGTCAAAATTCTAAAAATTGGAAAAAATTAAATGACATATCGATTATTACTAATTCAAGTACGCTGAGTTTGAATATTGGCTTACTTTTCTCATCCCACTCAGTCACCCCCCCCCCCCACAACATGGTCAAAATTCGAAAAAATTTAAAAAATGAATAAACGTATCGATGCTTACTAATTTAAGGTCGCTGAGCATAAATATTAGCCTTACGTTTTTGATTCGATCCCACCGTCACCCACTCACCACAATCATCCCCTCAACATGGTTAACATTTAGAAAAATTGAAAACACGATATGGCAAGTTGATTTTTATTAATTCAAGGACGCTGAGTTCAAATATCGACTTTTTTTTCTCAATCCAATTCTTCTATACCGGCAATTTCAAAATTTTTGGTAATTCGAAGGTGAGTTTAGAACAAGAGGAAGTCGGATCAAGGAAATAAGTTGATATTTGATCTCAGCGGTACCAAAGGGTATTCCCCGATACGTATAGCGAAATGCCCTTGATCTTAGATTTTCAAAATTTTCAAAAAACGTGTCCCTAAAAAATTTGTTTTTTTTTGGAAAAAATTCTCTATTCACGCGTATTTTAGGAAAAATTATGATTTTAATCCAAATGTTTAGAGGAATGATGGGTCTTTCAGCGTGAATTTTTACAAAATTTTTCACCCCAAAGGGAGGGGGAGGGGGACATTAACAAAAGAAAACTTTGAATGGCTTGAACTGCGGACCTTGGAGAGCAGATGACACTTTTTTTCGCTAAAGTATGTGTTTTTATAAAAAAAATAATTATAATTTTTTTCAGTTTTTTTTGAGATTTAGGACGTTTTTAAAAACTTAAAAAATGCTCAGAAATGAGTTTTTTTTCTGAAATAAAGGCTAATACGCTACAAATGAATAGAAGTAAAGTTGTTCAGCGTAAAATTTTATATCAGATTTCGCTATCAAAATTTTGGCTAAAGAACATAACTACAGAATTATGGGCATGGATGGATGAATAGCATTTTGTATAACTGATCAGGGAATACCCTTAGTATGAATCGACTTGCAACTCGTCATTTTCGTAATTTTACAATATTTTTCAATTTTTCAGATGGCTAGGGGGACATTTGGAGGACGAATCCAAAACATAAGTGAATATTCATGCTCAGTGATTTCAAATTAGTAACAATCGATGTGTCAATTTGTTTTTTCAATTTTTTTGAATTTTGACCATTTTGAGGGGGCTGGTGAAGGCGTTTAGAACAGTCGGAACGAAAAAATTAGCCGATAATCAAACTCAGCGTCTTTGAATTAATAGGAATCGATATGTCGTTTCACTTTTACCTCTTTTTTTTTTTGAATTTTGACCGCAATTGATACCCCCTGTACTCCCCAGGGGTGTCGATATCCCATTTTAAAAATTAATTAGTTGAAACTAACAAAAAAAAGCTCTATTCGTGGTTATTTTTTCAGCATTTCTAAATGGTAGCTTTCAATCTTTAAACTCATCATGAAAAATTGAGCTTTCGTCTCAAAAGTTCAAATCTGAGCTTTCACAATTTTGAGCATCAATTTTACATTTCCATTGAATTATCGATAAAATTGCACAAACAAATCTATCCTATGTCCAACCTGTCTTGAAATATGAGTCTTTAAAGTTGAGCTGTTTGACCCCCCCCCCCCTGAATAGATAGGACCGAAGTTACAGTGATTCCTTCACTAGATTACTGAGAGGAACTCACAAAAAAATTTTTACCGAAATCGGAAGACTCGAGTTACTCTTAGGGTCGTTTTGATATGGAATTATAACCATAGACGGAGTTTGGTGATTTGGTTGAGGGAGGGGGTAAGTCTCCAGGACGGTGAATAAAAAAAAAATTGAATGAATATTTACATTTAAGCTGGTTAAAAATATTTTTGTTAAAGAGGGGATGGTTGGAAGCTTAATTTTTGATGTGAAATAGAAATGAATGAATGCCCGAGTGAAAGAAGGCGAAATTTTGAAAAAATTCGGATTATCGACGGATGAAAGGTGAATTTCTCGAAGTTTTAGTTTCAACGTTGTAGATTTTATGAAAACGAGATCAAGGTTTTCAGTAGAATCGTTTCAAAATGTATCTAAATTTCAATTTTCATAATGTTTTAAACATTTTTCAAAAACTCAATTGACTTCAAAAAATTTTCAGTCATTTATTAGGTATTCATCATGCAGAGAAAAACTTTCTGGGGGCTAATTCAACATCTGGAGGGGCTTACCCTCCCTCTCCCGCCACCACTTAAATCCGTCTATGCATATATCGCCTATTATATACCCACTTTGTAATTTTTTTTTGCGTATAATTGATGTTCGATAGTTCGAAAAATGTTAAAAAGTTCGTCTTCCTTGATATAATGAAGTATAGGTAAGGTACCACTGGCCTACTATCGACCTTGATGTACTAATAAAATTGATACGAATAATTTATTATCGAACTATTGGCAACATACTGGTGTTTCTTTATTTCGATTTTCGTATCTATACATAGACGCTTTGTAATTCGTAGAAAAATGAAATTTATTTAATTTTCGATCACATAGCACAGGCATGTTTTTATCGAAATTTTTCATTCTTTTAGCCTTGAAGGAATCCTAGCTATGAGACGGAAGAATTACGTGTATTCGTACGATGAAATATTAACACTCGAGTGAGATTGATCCTCGTTGATTTTTTCGTTCTTTACCAGCATGTCGATGTCGTAGCAAATTAAAGTAGTGGTACTTTTTCCTTTGAAAAAAATTACCACAGACGACCGTTAGATCAACGATCGCAGCGTGAAAGGCGATAAAAGTACTGGAACTTGTTATGGAAACGATCCAACTACCATGTTTTAAAAACAGTAGCGCCCATCACGTAGCAAATTAATTTGTATTAAAGCCATGTATTTAAAAGATGATATAGCGCTGATAAAATACTAAATTGTATTTCTTCGAAATTTCTTCGCGAGTGCATAACAACGAGTATAGCCATACCTTGTATATCTATGGAATAGCTTTACCTATTTACAAACATTCAACATGTCTGATTTTACTTACACCAGGGTGCTATGCTATGGGGCTTCGTATGTGTAGAAAATACTCGCCACAGAGTACTATGAAAATAAAGAGAGAGAGAGAGAGAGAGAGAGAGAGAGAGAGAGAGAGAAAAAAAAGAATTATAAATAATTAATGATAAGGTACGAGTGTGTGTGGTCAACACGCACACGCGATGCTGTTCAGACTTTAAAAGAGAATACGCCCCATTTTACGCTGCTTAACAGCAAATAACAATGTATTAACCGCGATCAAATGAAATATCGAGCACCGATCCTGTGTACTACTACCTCAATGTAGGTAATATGTTGGTATTTATCTACATAAGAGGTATTGTGTGATTTGTGTTTTCAAACATTGCGCTTAAAGCTTCATCGTCAAGACGTAAACGTAATAACATGGCCGACCATTTCAATGCCCTGCAGATATCGTTTACTTATACCTACCAGTACCAATCTACCAACTTCAAATTAAGTCTTTAGATTTAAACCAATTATTATATAAACTTTTTAATTGGCTTCGGATGCGCGGATAAAATAATTCATATCGCTTTTCATGATGAATGTGCTGTCGTAATCTGTATCAATTATATTTACCGCGATCTTGATCTGATGCTCGAATCTCTCGAAATTCGTGCGTATTTAAACCGCTACGATCTTCGTGATCAGATACCATAGTGTACCTGAGCTACCTTTGGTGCGAATTTTTTTTACTACATTTCAAGCTGCTTTGTGTGAAACTTTGTTTTTTTTTTTGTTTGAACTTTGACCTTGCAGATTCGTGAGAATACGCGTAGGCTTTTTTGGTTATGTACTCAGTGCTCATTGCATTGCTAGATTTCTAAAACAGCTTAGTCGGGTGGACAGTGGTGAATTGACCGTTGGCTGGGATTTTCAAACTGTCTAGTGGTAGCTGGTCCCTATGGTCTAAAAACTCGTTGGTAAAAATTTTGCACCCCCTCCCCACCTCATCCCTATCCATCAATATCATCTTAAATGCGTTCGACAAACGAGCTGGTTTGTTTTGATGTAGAATGATCAGCTGAGGGCATTACTCTAAAAAGGTATAAAAGTATTCTAGCTAAGGAAACCACCCATCATTTGTGCTCACTTCCTCTAGGTCATGTTACACTAGCTTGGATTCCAGGACACAGGGGTATAGAGGGCGTCAAAGAAGCAGCTTCTTATAGACCACTACCAAATATACCTGTCTATAGCTCTGACTTCAAATCTGCTGTGTACGACCACCTATGCTCAGAATGGTCCGACACATGGAGTAGCACAACACTGTTCGAACAAATTCAGGACCATCAAACATTCAACTGATTTTTGGCCCTCCCCCTATCAAAAAAATCGATTAGAAGAAACAACTCTGTGCAGAATACGTTTAGGTCACTTCAAACTTACACATGCCCACCTCCTAGGAAAAAAACCCCTCAACCCCTCTTTTTCGCACGTCCTTCTCAGTCCAAATCACAATCCATCATATCTTAATAGACTACTATCCAAAATATCGCGGCTTGAAAAACAAATTTAAATTACCAACTTCATTAATGGACCTACTAAGTGCTGATCCAGAGATTATAGCCAAATTTTTCTCATTTCTTCGCTCTAACAACCTGCTAGGTCAACTGGAACCTTTTAACCAACCGTGCTTCTAGCCTTTGTCGCAATTAAAGCACGTTAATGGAAAAAAGTAACGTTAAAGTAAGTTCAAATATGTGTAACAATTTCATTTAAAAAAAAAATTTTCAAAAACAATTTTTTTTTCGATTTTTTGAAAATCTTTGAACTCTAAGTCAGTTTTGCATATTGAAAAAATTAAGTTCGAAAACTAAAATTTTTACCACGTCATTTTGCAATAATATTGCAACTGCTGGGACCCTACCGTTTGTGTATTTCCAAAAAAAGCGAAATTTATTCCCTCTTCTCCTCTCTGTTTAAGTATACTGAAAGAGAATTGAGCCCGGGTGTCTACGAACGTTGATCGCTGGCTCTCTCGAGGCGATAGAAACATCACGCGGACCATCATGTTAACGCATAACACGCCCTTTTCAAACTTATTTTGAAGAGCTTCAATCCATTTTAGAAAAAAATACGTAATGAGCTTTTTTATTGAAAATTTGGTCAGCTACATTTCTTAATCGAACTTTTTTTTTGTATCGCGATTAGGCACAAAATTGGGCGAAGTTATTGATTAAAAACATGTTTTTGGGCGATATTTTGGGATAAGCAGCGGGTCAATTTTATTCGATTTTGGATATGTTGTGTAGGGGGTGGTGATCTACAATTTTGCAAAAAAAAAATTGTTTATAAATTTTTTTCATTATTTTGTCATTTTTTACGTCAGTTTGACTAAACTATTAAGCACATTACTGCAAAATTAGGCAAATTTTGGATTTTGAACCTCTGCGTTCAAAAGTCTAACTTGGGTCTAACGCTCGAATAGTAATCGAAATCAAATTTCACGACCACAAAAACCACTGTATTTGACCCATTCAATTTTTGACTCTTTGGAATTTATAACTGACTCGTGTTGGCGTAAATTATTCATTTCAAGAGGAATTTTCAAGTGTCAGTTTTTCTTCTTTTCGCCACAGCTTCTTCTAATGACCACCTAGGAAAAAAGTAAAAATACGAAAATGTTTGTCTTTTAACACCCTGCAATGTTTGTCTGTACCAATTTTTCGAATTTTTTACCCTAACGGATTTATCCTTTTAGAAAGATACACTTCCACTCCTCAACTTTGAGAAAATCGGGCGGTCCAACATTTTTCTTATTTTACACAATGGTGAGAAGTGCAATGCAAGAATGATGCTACTAAAAGTGAATTGAGCAAAGTTTAGAGAATTATTTGTGTCAATTGGAGATTTCCAAAAATGATTTTTTTCTGAACGCTCCAGCTGCTTCCCACAACCTCCTGGAGAAAAAGTCAAACAAGTAAAAGTGCTTGTTTTTTAATGCTCTACAAATTTTGTTTCGATATTTTTTTCGTAAGTTTGTTATTTGAGAAATAATTGCCAAAAAACCAAACTTTGCATCCCCTTGCCTCCTAAAAAGGGGCCAAAATATGCATGGATTTTAGTGAAGTTCGGGAATATTGAAATAGGAAATTGCCACTTACTGTTCTTTGGTCCAAATAATTCGTGATTTAAGTAAATAAATAAAATATCTATTTATCTAAATTAAATTTTAAATAATAAAAGAAATAATTAATTTTACCGAGAAATCTGCACTTCTTAAAATCCCAATTCACTTTCCTTATCTCTTCAGCATATCGCAGAATTACAAACGTTTTCTAGTAAATAAAACACAATAAAGTGGCGGTATTTCTTGAATAAACGTATTTCAATACACACCTAGCTATCAATTCCTTTCTTTGAATTTCTCTCCAACCTTAACACTGTGTACTTTGACTGGCGGCAATTATACGTACTTATATCGTAAATATGTATAATGCAAACTCAGGTACCTATTTTCAGCTTCCTAGTAAATCCGACAAAGTAGATATTTCCCTAAAAATTTTACGAAAATTACACGCAGATTTAAATATCTACCATAAATAAAGCGTATTATTGATATTTGTTACCAACATGGATTTTCCTAATGAAATTAACTATACGTGCATAGGGTTCATCGTCTCTCCACCTCAATATTAATGGAATTAGAGCAAATCAATATACAAGTCGGAAATCGTTATCGATTTTTTATCGAAACCTATACGAGTGGCACTAATCCACAAAATAATGATAAGCACTATTCTAGTGATTTTACGAGCAGCAAAATTTCCTTCTTAATGGCATGTTTTGTACTTGGTGAAACGAACGTTATTGGTCGTTTCACGTTCGCTTAATCAATTTCGCGCCTGTTTTTAGTTACATTTCAACGTGTAGTATGATAAAAGTACGAACGAGGTACTTAAATGAAGCATTCTGTCATATCGATGATTTTACGTGCGGACTTATAAGCTAATACGTGATTATTAGACTAAGTTTATGAGCAATAGTTTCGTAATTGTCTGGGGTGATTGGTTCTAGGAGCACGTAATTAAGTTTTTTATGCGGAAATCTTAATCTAATAAATTAGACCTAAAAGAGGGCAAGGTTTTCTAGTTTCAAGATTCGTACAAAATTACAAAAAATCCTATCTTCGGTTGATAAGGAAAACTCATAGCAACATAAGAAGGGGTGAATCGGTCCTTGGCTGAGATTTTCAAACTATCTGGTCAAATTTGCTCTATACGGTTTGAAAACTCACTGGTATTAATTTTGGTCCGTTACGTCACCCCTACCCTCGATATCGTCCTGTGAGGGAGGCGGGGGGATATCAAAAAATCCGTTTTGAGGTCCTAGAAAACCGTTACGACCATTATTGGCTGTGTAAAAGTTTATTTTCATTTTATTTTTTTTCGAAACTAAAAATCATTTGCACAGCTTGATATTGACCAAAATACATCAAATTTGGTAAATAGGCTAAGATTAGGAGCTGCTTTAATATTCTGAAGTGAAAATGGTCTCGGGTCGAAATTCAGCTCTGCCCAAAATTGGGGGAGAGAGGTCTTGCGAGGTAAAACCGTAAAAATTGTTTCTTTTTAAACCAATCGAGAGGGTATTCAAAGTTGCAATACAAACTCAAAAATCAGTACCCAGGCTGAAGTAAAAGGGGGAGAATGGGGGTTTCTCCCTTTTGACCTTGAAAATAGGCTGCACCTACTTCATTTTTCTCCAAATTGAGCTACGAAGTTGAAATCTGGTGTGTAAACTTGGTAAAAACTATAGAAGTATCTTTTGGGATCTTCAACTTCTGAAACCCATTGCACCCTCTCATCGCTCCAAAAATGTGGTTTTTTGGTGTTTTTTTTAATTATATAACTCTCCTCCCTCCCCCCTTCAATTGAGTATAGGCCCGTATTGTGCCTTTTGGGTGTTTCAGCTTTTCAATCCCATTCCACCCCTTCACAGCCCTAAAAATGTTTTTTTTAGCCGGTTTTTCTTATTTTTTGAGTGGTTGCCGTCCATAACTTCCAAGCCAGAATAGCCCCATTCACGCAGAGAGGGACGTATTAGGAGCAATCGCGTAGGGAGGGGGGTTCAAACCCGTCTCACGAGCAATTTTTCCTGAATTTTCACACGAAAAAAAACACTGTATAATTCAGCATTCATGACTTTGAAACGCATCTAAATGTTGATTTTCTGAACTATTAGGCTCGAAATTTTTCAAAAATTTCTCCCTCTCGTCGATCAAAATAAATATATATTTTTTTCTTTGCAAGAAAAATATTCAGCAGCCTCCTACCCACACACAAAAGCCGAATAAGGTTATGCTATTGATGTTCAGAGGGGGGGGGGAGATTCAATTCAAATATTTTGATGGGGTGTTCATCGTTGACGTAAAGAGATCATCACACACCGTTTTCGTCTGTGATGATTGAAGCGAAGTTTTGCTCAAAATGTACTGGTTCAAAGGCCGAAAAAGAGGTATATGCCTGCCTATTAAGGTAGAAGTGATAAAAACATCCCTCGGATTTTAACCAAACTCAGAAAAGTAGTTGACTTTGAGTTGAAACCCCACCATACAAAATTTTGTGCCTCAAGCTCGAAGAGGGAGGGGACGGAGCTATGAATCCTCAATGTGGGGTCATTTTTGAAAAAAACCATAAGTTCTTCGTCATTTAAACCCAATAAAAATGGTGTAGGAGCCCGGACTCAGAGCTATAAAGATGCGATTTCAAATTCTGTGTTTACTACCCAGCGCATTTTCAGTTCAATGTGGGACCACTTTTGGCCTTCTGCCAGGGGCTTGAAAAGTTGCAGAACGAAAAAATCGAGATTTTTTATTTTTCAAAAAAATACAATTAAAGGGCCAATTATCTCCAATTCGCACCAAAAAATTTTTGTTAGCTGGAAGAAGTGGATTTAGGTTAAAATTGTAGGATAGTTTTGCACAGCAGTATATTTTCAACTTTTATTAAATAATGAGATTGGCAGCACTGCTATGCAAAATAATCCAACTATTTTGATTTGAATTTACTTCTTCAATTTAAAAACAAGTTTTGAGCGCGTAGTTGAGGTAATAGGCCTTTCAATTACATGTATTTGAAAAATGAAAAATTTAAATTTTTGCGATCTAGAGGGCCAAAAGTGGTCTGGGATTGAACCGAAAATGCGCTAGGTAGACGTAGAGTCCTAAATCGTACTTTTTTAACTCTATGATGGAGGTCGTAGGCCATTTGTAGGGGATGTAAATGACGAAAAATTACATTTTTTTTGAAAATGACCTTACTTTGAGGACCCATAGCTCAACTCTTCTTTGAGCTATGAGTGCAAAAATTTTTATAGTGGGTTTTCAACTGAAAGTCGACCACCTGCGATAGTTTGGTCAAAATCCAAGGTATGTTTTTTTTTTTTCACTCTACCCTATTGTACGTATATGTTTTTCGAAAGTAACCCTGTTCATAAATCATGCGCCCTTTTTCATCTTGACGGGTTTCAATTTTTTTTTGGTATGATTACTATTTTTCGAGTAAACTACGTCAATGAATTTGGTCAGAATTCAAGGTGTACCTGTTCTTACCCATGCACCTACGAGTATTTATATTGAACACGTGGGTGAATATAATCGAAGCATCGTCGTATCGATATCGTGATCGCGATCTTGACCACGATTAAATAAGCCGGATAATTTTTTGTTTCGAATCGTATGGTATACTCTACACTTTACGTATTTGGTCGACTTCATCGTCCTCGTCGAACATTATACTTTACCAACGAATACCACATGTAGTTCTATTTTGACTCTGTCGTCATGACACCTGTTGACTACACGCGTTTTAGATTCATTAGCATTTCGTATACGTTCTCGCATTATGCGTATAAAACCGACGAAAACACTCGAACCTGATACTTTTATTTAATTAAGCGTCTTACAAAATTATACCTACTACGTACAATCATTAAGTTAAAAATAGATGGGAAGGTATATTTTTCTTTCCTCTTCGGACGATATATATGTACTACATGGTGATAGTGGTACATATAGATACATATAGACAGACATAGAGCTGTAGAGTCTAGACTCTTGCATGTACCATGTATGTACATACACATACCTGTTGTACAATTAATACAAGTAATTCGTATCACTGGGTTGATTTATACATCTAACAGGCGATTCGGTAATTACAATAATTCCAAAATAATCTGTATTCCGGAGTTGTTAAGAATATAAAGATAATAATTATTAATCTGATACCTACCTACACGTAATGAAATTCATTATAATGTATGCTGCCTTCAATACACCCGCAGTTGAAAAACATCTATCGATTATATTTAAAAAAAAAAAGGAAAGTCGGCGCCTCGATAAATCAGACTTAATGAAACATTCGATCGAAAATAATAAAGAAAGAAGTCTCTGTACTGCAATGACCGATATACGTAAACGTGTATGGGTATACGTTCGTAATGTAAAGGATTAAGACGATGGAATTTCACCACTTTCGACTATTAAATTGTAAATAAAATTTGGAATAGAGTACGGTGGTTGATGGGTAAATCTATTCAACTTCGTAATTCATTTCGTAGTGTGCACATTTATTTGTACTTGTGTGAGAATCGTTAGGATTACGTAGAGTATTTTCCACGAACTGTATAATTCTTTCAAGTTGAATTCCACTTGGTATGATTCCAAAACATCGAAAGAAAAATTTAATTTCGTACCGGTTGTATTCCTTATCTATAATCGGAATGTTTGCTGTTTTTAGGTGAACTATTCAAAGAATAATAATAATAAAAAAAAAAAGGATGGAAATGGGTTGCTTTTTGAGCCTGATTTTCCTGAAGCAAAAGAGATATACGAATTGTCCATTCATGGAATGAAAAAAAGATGTACAGGGATGTTTTTTTTTTCAGTAGTGGTAGGTGTACCGGTAGATATTGAAAATAATATCTGAAATATCGAAAAAACATATTTACGGCAACAAAAAATGAGAAAAATCGGCCAAACACCCTTGGGGAAGGGGAGGGGGGTGTTGAGGGAGTGCAAAGACGTTGAAAAGTTAAAACTCACAAAAGGCACAACTATGACCCTTCTAAATCTACATGCTAAATTTAAATCTCGTAGTTCGATTTGGAGGGGAAATATGTGTGCGACAAAATAAAAAAACAAGAAAATCCACCCCAAAAAAACTACATTTTCAAGGCTGTGAGGGGGAGGGGGTGCATAGAGACTGAAAAGTCGTAACCACCAAAAGACACATTTTGGGCTCCACACTAAATTTACATACCAACCAAGTTCAACTTTACGGCAAATGGGGAGGAGGGGGGAGGGTTATACGAGGAACAAATTCAAAAAATAAGACGAACCAACCAAAAAAACATATTTTCAGGGCTATGAGGGGCTGCAATAAGACTGCAAAGTTGAGACCACTAAAAGCCATATTTTGGGCTCGTACTAAATGTGCATACCAAAGTTCAACTTCCTAGCTTAATTTGGTGGGGAGGTAAGATAAGAATAGCTCTTTTTCAAGGTCAAAAAGGGGAGAAATCCCCATATTTCCCTTCTTAACTGACTCAAGAGGCTGATTTCTGATATGATGTACAACTTTCAATTTTCTATCGATTGGCTTGAAAAAAAAACAACTTTTACAATTTTTGCTCCTCAGCACCCTCCCCCAAATTTGGGCACAACTGAATTTTAACCCACGGTCACTCGCACTCGTATATATTTAATCTGCTATTAGGGTATGTCTATTGACTTGAGTTGGAGCGATGTTGGTTGGTATCGAGCGGAGTAAATAAATTTAGTCTCCGAGAAAAAAAAATAAGACAAAAAATTACATTTTCGGGGCCTTGAGGGGGGTACAATAAAGCTGAAAAGTTGAAACACCCCAAAAGCACGTCTTGCACCCCTACTAAGTGTACTTACCAAATTTAAATTTCATACCTCCAATTGGAGAGAAGACAAAGAAGGTGCAGCTCCTTTCAAGATCAAAGAAGAATCTTCCCCCTCAATGACCTAGGAAGCTGATTTTTGGATATGTTGTGCAATTATTGATGCTTTTTTGATTGGTTTAAAAAAAAAACAATTTTTACGGTTTTGATCACTTAGCACCCCCTCTCCAGAATTTGAGCATACCTGAATTTTCACCCAAGACCCTTCCCACTTATATATATCTAATCCACCGCCAAAGTGAATCGATTAACCGAATTGGAGCGATTTTGGTCTGTATCGAGCAGAGTAAATGATTTTACTCGGGGGGGGGGGGGGTAAAAATTAATATTGGACAAGGCCAAAAATTGTCAAAATGGTTTTTTAAGACCCTAACACTTTTTTTTTTAATATCCTCCTATCATTCACCATAAGCCGGTAGAATATAAATGGTCTGGTTTTCACTGACAAAATAACCTAAAAAATCAAGCTAAAAGTACTTTTTCGGCCTGATTTTCGGCAAGTATTATAATTATGTAAATTGAAAAAAGGTAGGAGGTGTGCAATGGAGCTAAATAGTCAAAACACCTATCTAGAACCTATACTAAATTTACATATCAAATTTCAACTTCCTTGCTCAATTTGGAGGGGAATTATGCGAGGAAAAACTCAACAAAAATAGGAAAACCGTACAAAAAACTACTTTTTAGTGCTGCGAGGGGGTGCAATCAGGCTGAAAAGTTGAGACCCTGCATAGCAAATTTCAACTTCTCGACTCAATTTGGAGGAGAGATAGGGGAGCAACATACCTTTTTCAAGGTCAAAAAGTGGGGGAAACATCCCTATCTCCCCTCTTAATTGACCCAAGAGGATGATTTTTGGGTATGTTATACAACTTTGAATTCTCTATTCATTGACTCAAAAAGGAACAATTTTTGCGATTTTCAGCCTTTCAGCACCTCCTTCCCCAAATTTGGGCATAACTAAATTTTGACCCAAAGTTGTCCTCTTTCATATATATCTAATTCGCCGCCAAACTAAGCATATTTACCAAATTAGAGTTATGGGTGGGGGGGGGGGGGGAAAATTTTCTAGTGTTCCCAAAAATGGTCTCAATGGTGTTCTAGAATTTTAAAATAGATTTCGTTGATTCTCCCCAATAGCCTGGTTTTCATTGACAATATGACATGGAAAATCAGACTAAAAAGGGGATAAAAAACGTTGACCAAATCTTGATTGTGAGGAATGTGGTCACACCTCCGCACTTACGTAGGTACCTTTATACGTATATTTCTACCTTAACCTATACTCATTTTAAATGGCAAGTTTTTTCTAATGTGATTGTAAATATTTTAACATTAAAATGAATAATTTCACCGAACCGTATAGTTTATACTTTTAACTAAATGATTAAGGATGCGGATTTTCGATAGGGTAATTTATCAAGTGGCGGACTGAGCCTCGAGGTTAGTTGTCTAAAAGCGGGTAGAGCTGTATACTCTCTCTTCGGATCACAAATAATCATCGGCGTGTTTACTTTGGTTCCCCTATCATTAAGGTTTCATTAATTGGAAACCAAGGTACTATGTATATGAAAAAATATAGAGTTTAGAATGATCGGACTTATTATGCGGTGTGATGAAGTAATATAGTCTGCAGCTCTGCACACACACACACGTGACTGGGTCTTATGTCATGATACAGGGGCATAGGCAACATTAAACAAATGATTGGCGTTTATAGCGTTGATAAGAGCCTATTATAAAAAAAGATGATTTTGTTTTTGAAAGAAAGAAAAAAATAATAATAATAATGAAATACAATAAAAGCCGTCACCGTTTATAATGAAGCCATATAATGTTTGAAAATTCGGTTAAGAAATTCCGAGCTCTGTGTGGCTGTGGCTATCTACGTAGTGGTATTTTTCGATTCGCGTTGATATTCGAATTTCAAGCGGACGCGGTTCGAACAATGATGAATTTTGATTAATTCCTAAAACTGGATCTTGTTTTGATAAATGAACTGTCTAAATGATGAGAACGAACGTAGTCACGCGACTAAACCAGTTTCTCAAACCGTGCAACTACTTTTTATGTACGCGTTTTTCTTTCTCAAGTGTATTAAAACTATGTCTAGTACGTTTAATTCAACTTCAATTACGTGTCTGCGATTTACGACCGACGTTCGATATTTTGTCACATTTCCAATACCAATTGTATCCTGCAGGCTGTTTCAAGATCGATCGTGTTTGCGTTTGTTGTAAACGAAAGCCTGTTCTGTCTTTCTTTCTATCTTTCCATTTTTTTTTTTTTTTTTGGCGAATTAACACTAATTAAGTCGTACGTTTTTAGTGCTATTAAACCGGAGGGGGAATCGTGCTTTGTCAAGGCTGATTTGATTTTTTTTTCTTGTACTATCTTTTGATGTGAAAATACTCGAGTATGCTTGGATGTGTCTAGGCTTTCTCGTTGTAAGTATATGTTCAGTGTGGGTATGATACTGATGTTGATGATGTACAGTACCTAACTGAATTCGAAGTGTAAAGAGCCGAAAGGCTGATATAGCTGTGTCAAGTAGGTGGTAACCAACCAGCAACTACTAAACCACGTGAATAAAAGTTCAACGGTGTAATTTTCCAACGGCAATGTCTTAAGATTTACTTTTTTTTTTACGACTATCTGAAAGAAAGAAAACCTTTTATAGCGGTGTTTATATTTTAATGGCGAACATAAAATTTATGAATATTTTTTTTTGGTCGATTGTTACGCAAGATATTTATTGTCGTTTTGATTTCTTTTCAATGTATCGTTAAGTACTGGGTGCTTCTTCAAGGATAGGCCTAATGTTTTGCTGTGATTATTTTTCCAGCGTCTAAGAGGTAAGTTAATTGGCTGGATTTGCTGAAAGTTAAACACGAGGGACTTTTTAAAAAAAAAAATAATTCTAAAATCGAATCCTCTTTGGTTCTGGTTGATTTTTTGTTTTGAATGGATATTTTTGGGTATTCAAAATTTGAAAGAGGTTTAAGTTGGTATTTATGACTTTGAAATGATGCATTGGAAATTTTTGTTTTTTGCTTGATTTTTTGAACTGGTTTTCTCTTTTGTGCTGTCCAAAAAAATCAGAAATGGTGGGAAGGAGAGGTATGAAAAGACCAGTTAGATAGTATTTGGACGAGTGAGATCTTTATTCTTTTTATTTTTTCGCCCGAAGACTGAGATCGTTTACACGGTTTGATATCGACCAAAATCGCCCAAATCCGGTCGATAGACATAGCCTTGTAGCAGATTAAATGTATATGGGTGCGAGTGACCTAGAGTCGAAATTCAGCTGTACCCAAATTTAAGAGAGTGGGTGCCGAGGGTGAAAGATCCTAAAAACTATTCATTTTAAAATTAATGGTTAAAGAATCAAAAGTCGAATAACATATTTAAAAATCAGCCACCTGCATCAATCAGAAGGGTAGATCTGGAAGTCTTAGCTGGGAAGCTAAAATTCAAAATGTAGATTTAATGGAGTTTTAGACATACTATTTGGAGCTTTATCGTTTTCAGCTCTCTTGCACCTCATTGCAACTCAAATAAATTGGACCGGGGATAATTTTTGTGATTTTGAACCATAATTGAATTGGGAAGTTAAAATTTGGCACAGTAGAGGTTAAGTATTCGCTTTTGGAAGAATTTTTCTCTTCAGTCGTCTTGAACCTGCTTACAGACCCGAAAAAGCGGACTTCTCGGGCTATTTTTGCTATTTCTTTGGTATTTATTATTCATCGAGTGCTGCTTAAAATTGACCTAGAATATTGCCCTTTAGCGTGTACATTTAATGTAGATTTTAGATTTATCTTTTGTGTGAGTTTTGACTTTTCAGTTTTCTTGTATCTTTTTGCAGTTCTCTAAAAGTAGAATATTAGGTAGTTTTTGTTGTTTTTAGAGTTGGCCCTTCACCCCCGTCTTCTATCAAATTAATCCTTTTTTTTAAGCGTACATTTATATTTATCCTGATTTTTTATGTTATATTGTCAAAATAAATCGAGCTATTACAATGCCACAGATGGGAGTGAGTGGTATCAACGAAATCTTCGGGATCTTAGAAGACCATTATGGTCATTTTTGGCCATGGCATATGTTTATTTCCATTTTGTAAATTTTTTTTAATTATTTATATTTTTCATTTTTTTTACTTTTTTAAAATTTTTATATTGCTTAAAAATTTTTTGTTTCTTTTTTATTAATTTATCTTTTGTTTTGCTTCAACTATTTTGGTTATTTCGCGAATAAATTATGAATTTATTTATTAACGTATATGCCTATAGTTTGTTTCTCCTTAAAAATTTTAATAATTTGGTAGGGTCCAAATTTTTTTATTTCTTAATATTTTTTCACCTCTTTATTTTCATATCATTTTTTTCAATTTTTCTAAAATTTTTCATTTCTTTCAAATTTTTTAATTTTTTAGTTTTATTTTATTTCTTTGAATTTTAAAATTTTTTTTTATTTATTTATCTTTTTTTTTGCTTCAACTATTTTGGTTATTTCGCGAATAATTTATGAATTTATTTATTCACATACATGCTTATAATTTGCTTCTTAAAAATTTTAATGATTTGATAGGGTTTAAAATTTTTAATTTTGTTAATTTTTTTATTTTTAAATACTTTATTTTTTTATTGTTTAACATTTCTTCATATTTATATCATTTTTTTAAATTTTTCTAAAATTTTTCAATTTTTTCAATTTTTTTCTCAAGGACTAAAATCATTTACTTTACTCCACACTGCCCAAAATTGCTCCAAATCGGTCAATAAACTCAGTTCGGCAGTGGATTAGATATGTATATATAAGTGGAGATGGCTTTGGGTCAAATTTTGGGTAGTGGAGGGGTGGGGGGGGGTTGTCAACGAACAAAAATCAACAAAAAAATTTTTTTAAGTCAATTGATAGAGAATCTAAAGTTGTATGACATACCCAAACACCAGCCTCCTTGGTCAATTAAGAAGGATGTTATGAAATTCCCCCCTCCACCTTTGACCTTAAAAGTAGACCATTCCTTCGCTGTCTTCCCTCCGAATGGTGCTGGGAAGTTGAAATTTGGTATGTGTAGATTTAGATGTACTGTATTCAAAATTTTTCAATTCAAATGCCAAATTTTGGCTTCATCTAATTGGCTAAAAATTGACGATTTTTAATCATTTAACGTCGTTTAATTGCTTCTTGAATCATTAAATTGCACCTTCATCCCCACCACCCCTACAACTAAACGCATGTAACAAAAAATTATTTTTTCCCCTCATCAAACTATATCCTTTCAAGTGATCAATGGTTGAATATGTGCTACATGTTGTGTACTCGTTATTCCCTATTTTTTTTTTCCCTGTTTCTTGCAATACTTATTTGTAAATAAATGAATGGCAATAAAAAAAAAGTAAAAAGCCAGCAAATAAGCTCTTACTTAATCAGTGCGTACTTGATGATGTTGGTAATTTCGTGACAATATTTTTTCATCACGATTTGGCAAATTTTCAAAGTCTGGTTTCTTTTACTTTGCTCTCTTACTCCCCTTTCTGCAAAACCCCTTTATTATATTCAGAATAAAGTGTTTAAAAAGTCGATATATGTATGGGCAGTATATATATATATATATATATTTGCTCTCGATCAAAATCTCCCAAGTTATTTCCTTACTTAAACGTCTAATGAGTTACTTGCGAGTAAAACACTCGAACGATAGCCAATAATTTTATTCGAAATAGTCCCAACGATGTGGCACGTATAGAAAACTGCTTTTTATACTGGCGTAGGTACTTCGAGGTGACGATGTAGGAAAATTCATTTTGTTGTCACCGTCGCAGTTTTATCTTGATGGAAAAAAAAGATGTACGAGTATGTTGTTGCTACGGTTTAAAAAAAAAACCAATTTAATAAATTGCTACGATAATTTATCAACAAGTTCTAGCTCATTCTACTTAAATAATTTTCGTAAGACCAAGAGTCCGAGATGCCAATTTGATATATTATGGCAATGCGACCGTAGCATTGCCTATGTACGTCTCTTTTTCTCTCTATTTGGCAGTATACGATAGAATATTACCAAGCCTGCCAGTAGGGGTTAGATAATTTACAGTCAAAAGTTTATCGTTTCCGGTAGACAAGTTAGCTACATAGATCGGTGAATTTCGCGCTCGTTCTAGAAAATGATACCTAATCGTATTTTTTCAGCAAGTTTTTATCAAAACAAAATCCGCTGATAGAAGAATAATATCTACTTTACAAATACGCTTCGTATCTAATGCGAAACCAATACATTATTTTTCATGCTTCTAGTTACCTTTTGCTTAGCTTAGCATAAACGTAATAAAATTTCAATCGCGATAGTAAAAACTAAAAGGATAGCCTATGGGCAAAGGCAACAGGTTACAGGATAGGTTTGATATGGCTGTTGGTAACAATACATATGCATTTGTGTAACTTGTTAGACGATAAGGTGTCGATAAAAGAAATGCCATTATCAAATATACCTACCAGTTTATTACATCTCTCCCACGTACCTCAACTTATAGACTTATTCGATAGAGCTGCGATTACAGGTGCACGAGGTGTAAAGATTTTTTTTTCTTTTACGCAGACCTTCGTTCGGTTGCACGTTTGGGTCGCTTTGTTTTACGATCGATTTCGTAACTGGTTCGCGCGGTGAAGTTGATTGGACTTGACAATTGATAATAAATAACAAGGCGATTATAATGTATCGAGTTCGTAAAAGATCATACATATATATATATATTAGTGAAAGTTTGTAACCCGAAGGGATTCGATTTTCGGCGGCACTTTTGAGGTCTACGTATCGCAGGCCATCTCAGGGTCATATAACTGCGTAGCATAATGTCACCAATGGTAAGTAAAATGGTACCCACCAGTAGTAGGTGACCGATACGATTATACACAGGGATAATAGAGCTGCAGAAAACTACCTACCGTAGCTTCGTTTACGATTACGAATATGTGTTATATTGTTCTGGTTGAACGCATCGTTGATCTGCAACTTAGTGGTACGGTCACCGCGATCGAAATCGAAAAAGGATATAATATGACGGCAAATGCAATAAATTAATGTAACTTTATACCCGGAAATGAATTTAAATGTAATTAACTTTACACGAATGTGGGCGTGTTCACGAAAAATAACTCTCCTCTGGTGTAATGAACTTTTTTTTCCATCGCATCCAGCTGATAAATCTGGTAAAGCGTCAAGATTCCGTAGAGCTAAGATACGTGAATTATCAGCCAGTCGGATTTAATTTTAGTGCGTATGGTTTTTTTCTTCGTCTTTCGTTTTTTTCTGCCTGAGATTTTCAGCACGTGAACGGAAACGTCATTTTCTTATGCAAATAACGAGCTTAGTTTCTTCTCCTTTTTTTTTTTTTTTTTTTTTTTTTTTTTTCATTCATTTATAAATTACAAATGCC